>DWMF01000207.1:0-16969 GCA_018244815.1 Parelbella polyzona | reverse complement strand
GCTGGCCAAGTGCGGGTTGGCAGACTTCACACACCTCAGAAAATATTTTTTTTTTTTTTTTATAAATTCTAAGGTGTACAGGTTTTCTCACGATGTTTTCCTTCACCGTTAGCAAGTGATATTTAAACTTAAAACGCACTTTCGATTCGAACCCAGGACCCCCGGAATGAGAGGCTGAATTCTTAACCACTAGGCTACCACTGCATCCTTTTCCTATGCCTTTATCAAAACCAGAAGTTGTAGTAGAACCTACCCAATGCTAATGCCCCATAATTGGAACGCATAACTCGTGACGTTAATGCGCTCCTAATACAAATTCTTTACCCCTACTTAATGAAAAAAAATTAAGACTGCATATTTTTATCGCTAATAATTTCTTCATCCGTCATGTGTAAACCTACTTGCCGTACAGAGGACCTGAGAGGAGAGACAATGGTAACGCCTGCGAAGAAGCTGGAAGACCTGATCCGTCTGGCCGAGCTGTGTGTGGATCTCCTGCAGCAGAACGAAGAACACTACGCCGAGGTAATAACCCTGGACTTAGGGGCTGGTTGTTTCCTGGCAAACCGTTCGGAAACGCAACTCTCATTTTAAAGTTATATTCTATAATTGGATATTATATCAACTTATAGCGTTGACGGAAAATTGCTTAAAAGTGATGAAATATTGAGTTTTTAATATTAAAGTCTAATCGGGATAAATAATAAATAGAGTTAACTAGAAGTTTCCAGAACGTTATTTGGAATTGATCGTTAAATGAAATAATAAAACTAGAAAGGATTAATTAAAAGGTTGATGACTTTGTTTTAAAAATCGTGACATTTTAAATATATTAATGAGTTGCATTCCTAGACGGTTTAATTTCATGTATGTATGTCCGTCCGTCTATCTTAAGTGTTGTGATTTCTGTTGTGGTAATTTTCTTTAAGACAAAATGTATAATTTTCATTTTTAAACAAATACTGTATTAACAATGTAAAGATACAGAACGCCAAAGAAAAATTTAACATATAAATAATATGTTACCTTATTAAACAATTTAATATTATTTCAAATAACTTTTCCTAACAAATAATAATGCAATTGGAGTGTAATCATTTTAACGAATTATGTTAATTTCAAATTTAACTCTCCAATTATTATAGGTATTTGTATTAGAAGTTGATCTTTTGGAATTTAATAATTGGAAAAGTCTTTAAAGAATTTTACCAAAATATAATATCAGTGTTCACTGGAATAGCACCCTACTCTCCTGTCGCTATTAGTGTGGGGAATGACGAGGCAGTTGTTTTATTTTGTTTTTCTTGTTTTTTAATAGAGCTGATGGTATTAAAGAATTAAACAAGTGAATAATAAGCATAACTTTCTTTTGTACAAAAGAAAGAAAATTAAATACACGTATTTCCCACCCTTTCTTGTACATTACAGATTAACCAATGTATGTTTCATTTTTGCGTCTAGCAACATTACGTGCACCCGGCGCTGGGTGTGTCGTATCCATGTTGAGCTATCACAATACTCTTCAGCTCTGTCCGTACACGACGAAAATATTTATGTTCTCCTGTTATTTGTTTAACAATTGGGTATTCTTCGTGGTGTACACCAAAGATAGCAACTGGCAATGAATTTATATGACGAAAACATTTTGTTTGTCTGTACTGAAACAGCAGTTTTCAACCCGAATAAAATTAGACTTGCAATTCACCATCTATTTTTATGCCTCAGAATTAGAGAAGGATGTATAATAAATTTTGATGTCAGTTGCATCTTTCTCGTTATTTAGAAATAAGCAGACGTTTTTTGTTTTATGTGAATTAATGACCTATATATTTTATGTGGCTTTGTCATTTAATGAATTACGGATCACTTTTCTTCTATTAGCGATATGTCGTTTTTTTTTATTTTACAATGAATTGTTTCTTTATTGAAATGTATTCGAAAATTTCGAAAGTATCCGTATTCATTCACTGACGTTAGATATACGCAAGAGCTCTATAAAAAACTTTGATATTCCACTTCTATCTTATCTTTTATTTCTCCGCAGGTTTATAACACAAAACCGGACTCTAGCGGTCAACCAAATGTAACTACTTATTTTGATTGCTCAGCTGAACGAATCACTTGTCAATTTGTTCACTCAATCTTGATCATTGTTCACTATGATTATTAATTTGATCACAGATATACTTACGAGGCGTAGACACAAGAAGTTTCTGAATAGATCCAGTCACGCTTAAGCAAGCTTAGTTGTTTAGTGATTCGATAATTTTTTGAGAGACATTTGCATGGAATCCCGTTTGAATGAACGTTAACTGACGTGTGCTGACGTTAACTGACTGGGACCTATGATATCAAGTTCAGATACTCGAACGACATTTACCACACTTTAGAAACTGATATTGACATAGAGATGTAGTATATTTTACTAAAAATAGTTAAAGTATTTTGTATAAAGGTAACGTCACGCCTGTTATCCCCGAAGGGGTAGGCAGAGGGGTGTACTATACCCGCACGATTCACCAGTTCAGTTTAAGTTCCTATAGATAGAATATCCCCCCCCTATAAATTGGTGGTGAGTCTATTGCCATACATCGGGCACAGATCCAGACTGCGAGTTACTATTAGAAATTCTAAATTAGAATAATCCAACAGTACACGACTCGGGATTTGAACCCAGGACCTCCCGACCGGCAGTCGCGTTTGCAACCGCTCGACCAATGAGGCAGTCAATTTTATATTATAACAATTGATGTACTTAAAATATTTAAGTATTCCCTAAAATTATAATACAAATATTTGTAACATTCCTTTAAATTTATTCTATACAAAAAAGTACAGATAGAAGTATTTTTAATACAATATACTTTTTTTAAGGTTGTACAGCTGAAGATTTTATGAAAGACTAAGAAAATCTATTGCACATTTTTTTTTATATTTTGATGCATATGAAATTTAAAATCAATGTAGCAAAGTTGAAAGTATTTGAATTGGCTGTTCAAACACTGAAATGGAATGATAGTGTCGTTATAGTTCGTTTGCAAAATGAACTTTCCATTCTAAGGCCTAACGTTCCAAATTCGAAATTTAAAATTTTAAAAACATGCGTAAATCCGACGGGATGGGCAAGATTACTTCACGTCTCAAATGAAATGTGTCAGTTTGATATAACTTAAAAAACTTTTCTTATATAATTGTAATGTCGACATATCACTCACTATTTCATTCCAATGATAATGATACATTTTTACACAAACATATCACGACGTGTTTGCTTTAGTAGAATGCTGTTTCTAGTAGGTATTTAGTGATTTCGAAGCCTGCGCACTAATTGCTCTACAACATCAACCTGTGACTGAACACAACACAGAACATAGACATAATTTTGACATAGCACAAGATATTTCAAGATCACTTTCTGAAACCATTTCGATACTTGTCTTATAAACAAGCTTCTAGACACCTGTATAAACTTTGTAGATGCTTAAGTATTTTATAGTAAAAAGTTCTGTTGCATGGTTTCTTTTATATTTGTTTTTTTCGTGGTTTCCTTTTAAATGTACTTACCTTTTATTTAATTTTGATGCACCTCTATTGTATATTTCCGAATATTTGTATAGTTTGAATCTGTACATAAAGACAACATGATGTGTAATGAAGTTACACGGCGAACGCTAATTATGCGTTTAAAATAACTTAAAATTTATACAAAATTTGAAAATTGAATCGAAAAAAATCTCAAAATATATTGGTAATATTTAACAAGTAAATGGGAACTTTTTTCACGGCGTTTAATTAGTTTGATGAATAAACTATGTTTTGATGGAAAATAAAACATCAATTTATATACGTTGTTAATGATATTTGTGTAACAATTTTTAAAATAAAAATATTCATACATATTTGTATATCTATGAACAGGCATATTTATCAACTATTTGAAAATAATTTCGCAAAGTAATAATGCCGGTGTACACGTGTCACAAGGAAGTAGCCACTTCGTATACATGAAAGCAATTCGGACTAATTAATATTAAAAACAATAATTAATTTAAGTCTCTCTAAATACATTAAGAAATAATACCAAAATATTTTTCTAAAATTGACAATTAGATAATATCTAAAAAATCATAAATTTTGTATTTGGAATACAAACAAACAAAATAACGTAGGTTAGGTTAAAATGTTGTCTAAAAGTATTCGACGCAAACAAGTGACCTCATTAATAATTGCAATGATTAACTAAAAAATACTTTTACACAGGCGTTCGCGTGGTTCTCCGAGTTGCTGGTGGAACATGCCGAGATCTTCTGGGCGCTCTTCGCAGTTGACATGGACCGGGTGCTGTCCGAGCAGCCCCCGGACACTTGGGACTCTTTCCCGCTATTCCAGATCTTGAACGACTACTTGAGGGTTGACGGTGAGAACGAATAAATACAAGTTACAATAAACAACAATAAATGAAAATTCTACCATTAAACTCTTCGTGAGAATTGATGATTCATTTTTGTATATCAACTGAACTCTCATGTTTTTTTCGGAATGATCAAACTATCGCTTATTTCAAGCCTATCCGAGGTCTTTCTTTATGTCTGTCTTTGTCATGTCACTGTGAATTTTTATGTCTGTCTTTGTCATGTCACCGTGAGTTTTCTAGGATCAGTAGCAGCTCAGAAATAAGGTCTTTCGAACTTGGACAAATGACTGCAATATACGATTAATCAAAATAAATCGCGGTTCCTGATATTGTTAGAATTAACGAGAGTATCATGTATTATGTCGCAGAAAACCTTAAGGGTGGCAGGTTCCACGAGCATTTGCGTGAGACATTCGCTCCACTGGTTGTACGCTACGTAGATCTCATGGAGTCGTCCATATCGCAGTCGCTTCACAAGGGTTTCGAGAAGGAGAAATGGGAGATCAAGGGGTAACAACTATTTATTATTTGTTGTAACTTAAACATATCACTTTGCTGAGTCCTCCACTTCGTGCCCATGACCACGTTAAAAAGCTAACAATGGCTGTCGTTAATATATCCCTAGGAATGGTTTTATATTCTTACATAAATCTCTCAATAAGTTGAAGTAGTCACTCGAGCAAATTAAGATTTGAAGAAGAGATTCGGAGTAAAACCTTAACTCTACATGTAGGAAGTATTCTAGACAGCAAACTTTTACACTTTTAAATTCATGTAGAATTAAATTACCAGCTAACACATTTATTAGACAGTTCTCTGGAACAGGACTGCCAGAAACAGTATTTGTTTTTGGAAAATTTCGTACTATATGCTAATATGGAATCATGAGCAAACTTTTGATAAACGGTCTTCTGTTTTAATAACTCGTGCTCAATATCTACCAGCAACGGATGCGCCACGAGCGAGGAGCTGTTCTGGAAGCTGGACGCGTTGCAGTGCTTCATCCGCGACCTGCACTGGCCTGAGCCGGAGTTCCGCCAGCACCTCGAGCAGCGCCTCAAGCTGATGGCCACCGACATGATGGAGACCTGCATACAAAAGACTGAGTCGTCTTTCCAGGTACGTGATATTTATAATTTGTGTAATAACTATTTATATTTTGGCTTTTACTGATAAAACTTAAACAGTTTACTTGGAGCCCTAGTTTACTTTTTGCACCAGGGCCTTTGGTGCCCTAGCTACGCCGCTGATTATAATAATAAAAATAATATAAGAGGTTGATCGTATTATAATATAACAACAAAAGCAAAAATGTTACCCACCACCACGGCAATGCTTGTCTCAGCATCTCTGACTGTTCCTTTTCTAATCTTGCAGTCTTGGCTAAAGAAGAGTGTGACATTCATGTCCACGGACTACATCCTGCCCGCGGAGACGTGCGCCATGGTCAACGTGGCGCTCGACGCCAAGAACCAGGCGCTCAAGCTTTGTACGGTTGATGGCGTAGACATTGTAAATACAACCTTGGAATCTTAGATCCGCCACTCACATTCTAATCATCCTGTGTTCCTGATGCCCACAAGCCCCACCTCAACATTTAGTTTTCATAATCACTGAACCGACAGTCCAATAAAGGTGTAATACAGTTCTAGATAGTTTCCTTAAGTACTTCAAAACTGAGTTGGGGCCAACATTGAGTGGTATTTCTTGTTAAACATTCGTTGTAAGGTCTTAACTCCGGTGTTTTATTTGCCCCCCGTTCCTTTTTGCAGTATAACACAAAAATGGAATCCCAGATCGATGCATGCTTGCAAGCCATGGCTACTGGCATGACTACTCGTCTGTCAGCCGTGCTAGAAGCCACCCTGGGGAAGATCGCCAGGTTCGACGAGGGAAGGTAAACTCGAATTAATTTAATCTTCAGTGATAACAGTATAACCGACAAAAATATTATTCTGGTTTGTAGATTAGTTTGCAGTAATCTACTTTTATGAATTTAAAACTCTGATTTGAAAGAATTGAACTAGACTAAGAATCGACTTTTCATCATTATTGATAATTAAATTTTCTCCAAAGTAACTATTTAAAATCTCTAATTCTAATGTAAAGAAAAATATCTGTCCAACACTAAAACCTCAACTGAATTGATTATGTTTTAAGCGTTTGATGAACCGTTCAAATATATGACGACGAAACTGTTCAAAGAATATCAAAATCGCTTTATCAAACGGACTCGTAGACAGGTTACATCATCGTTTTATTTACGGAATCTCTATTGATGTCCGTTATTAAGATTCTTAATATTGAGTTTGACTAGACTTCACAAGCTTCACACAATTTTTACTAAACCAATCGAATTGCTTCGTGTTTCAGCTTGATTGGGTCGATCATGACCATCGCCAATGTGTCCGGCTCCGGCAAGGACATCGGCCAAGGATATGTCAACTTCATGAGAAACTCCATGGATCAGATTCGATCGAAGGTACAACTGTTCTTAAGTTAAATGAAACCGATGCTACAATGTAAATAGATTTGAAATTTAACGGTCACTTTTTTATTTTTTAACACTGGTCACGATCAGCGACAATTGTATTGCTTACAAGGGCTTCCACATTGGTTGCATTTAATCAGGTTGCGTTTCATACTCTTACGAGTAATTATCTCTTGAATTCTCAAGAGAGTTCATTTTTATTATGTTATCGTTCTCTTCCATAAGCGTGTGAACGAGCCCCGATGTGGTGTGTTGTGCAGGTGACCGACGAGCTGTGGATCCTGCAGCTATTCGAGCACTGGTACAGCATCCAGGTGAACATGATCAGCAACTGGCTCGGCGATCGGCCCGCCCTGCACCCGCAGCAGGTCGCCTGCCTCTCCATCGTCATGAAGGTACCTATCGCATTCACATACAACCTAATGGTGTATGAAAGAACCGCCTCACTTCTTTGAGGGTCGTTTACATGTTGTTACATTTTCAGATAACATGTGGGGCCATCTAGCATAGATTACAAATAATGTATCTATCTCTTTTGTCACAGAAAATGTACAGTGACTTCGAGCTTCAGGGTGTTATCGATGACAAACTGAACTCGAAGACCTACCAGGGCGTCGCCGCCAGGATGCACACCGAAGAAGCCACCTGCAGCCTGCTTCTTAGCCAGCAGGAGTCAGGGTAAGTAGACCAATAATTCGATGCTGAACTATTGGCTCATATATTAGCTCATATATTCTGACTTTTAAACATTATTATAAGTTTGTATATTATGGGTAGCTTTTGAAGAAATCTTTCTGTCTTCCAGAGGAGGAGATGATGGATCCGAAGAGGGCTCCAGAAGCGGCAAGTCAAAGCTCGAGGCTCTGACTGAAGACGCTAAGCTTGGCAACGTTACAGCTGTTGTTGGAAAGGTAATATCTGTCTTGATCATCAAAAACTTAATTTGCTCATAATATAATAGGTCCTTTACACGTTTTGCAACAACTGTTACAAATAAATAAAAAGGTAATTAATGCCTGTCTTACTTTCCTGTAAAGATAATTGTGAAATGAAATCAGTTCATGGTGAAACACAATTATAAGACAGTGACTGTAAAAATGTTACTGTTTATGTCAGTCATTTTAAATTTCAATCTGTATAATATAAAAGAATCGGAAGTAATAGATAAACAAAATGCACATACGATACCCCTCAAATTATACGTATAATAGAATATAACTAGATCTGTAAATGTATTGGCATTTGGTACATCTGTTCTGTAGGTTGGCAACATCTTCGGCCGCGGCATCGGCGAGTTGTCGACGAAACTGGGCGGGGCTTCGTCTTGGTTTTAATACATCTCTAGAATTCTACATTCTTCTCTATATATCTCTGTAATACCTTTCATGCTATATCTATGTAAACAGTAAAGAGTTGAGATTATAATAATACGCTTTCGTTATCATCAAACAATATTCTTATATCGGAGCAGAACTAATAATACCGGGGTGCTTGCGTTCTTCGATAGGTAATAAATTTGATCTTAAAGTTCTAAGAAACGTCTTATAGTATACTGTTCTGTGATGTCATAGATATCTTTGTTCACGTTAAATTCTAAAAATAAAAATTCTTCTAAATAATGTCGATGATATTTTTTCTATATATTTCATATAGAAAAACATAAAGGTAAAAATATTAAAAATAATATTATCGACATAGACGCCACAATTACGCGAATTGGAATTCAAATGGCGTCTAGCCAGTGTTGCTAGCGCGTAGCTTAGTTTTAAATTAGTGTAAACAACGTTAGATTTTATTTTATGAAAAAGCTTTATGTACAGATAGATACTTTGGTTCGAGTCGAGTTACACGTGTTAGATGTGAATATTAAGTCTAGTATTTGATAACACGGAGGATATAAAAAATAAATAAAAGTATGAAAGCATAATATTTAAACACAATTCTACAATAAGTGAACATATCGCTTTGGCAAAATATTGCGTGAAATATATGAATGCCCGTTGCATTTAAATGTTATTTACAGTTGTATGTATAACAAGAATGTATATTATTCAAATATCGGCAACGCATGTTAGGTGAAAAAAAAATCTCTATACCTTAGATCTGTTTGATATAAAAAGAATCTTGGTTTCTGTTTTGTCCGCTAACACTTGCCCAATAATGTGATAAAATTTTTACGTATCCTTATCATGACATTACAAAATTGAACCTCGCTTCAATGAGCAACATTGCTTGGAACCGATAGTACAGTTTTTAATGCGAATTTTCTATAATATACAAGAAGCAATATTTTTCTAATAATGACGTGCCCCTTTTAGAAGCAGCTGTTGATTCTGAATAGCGACTTTACCTCTACTTAACAATAATTGAATTTAATCGATGCCCCTCTTCACAAATGTAATTAAATATTGGCAGGCAATGTGTGTTACCAGTACAGAAAAATCGGTATTGATGGTAAAAAATTACTTTTGCGAAGACGGACAAGCTAAGTTTTAGTCTGTCTTTTTGAGTAGAGTAATTTATTCCTTATAGTTTCAACGCTCTCTAGACTTAAATAAGATCTAGTATAATATGTGCTAGATCTACATTTTACCTTGAATTAGTCAGATATAACTTTATATAAATTAAATAGGTATATTTGTTAACAAAAAAGATATTCTTCTACGCTACTACCAATATTTTCAACAAATAGAGAATGTTTAAAAGTTCTTAGGTAATATAAAATAAAAATAAAAATAATTAAGACGCTGAATCGCCTTAGTAATATACTTTTGTGATTGAAGGAGAGAAGAGACGAGAAGAATTAAATTAAACTCAGGTTATTTTCTCACATTCATAAAATGTCTTTATTTTTAGGTTACATTCCGATTCATGCTATTCTCACATATATACACCGTAGAATATTTCAGAACAAAACCATGGCACTATAAAACTACAGCCTTTCACTTCCTAACTTTATAACATTAAAGTCAAACGACTAAACAGCCAAATACATTAGATTGTCTCGAGACAAGTGTTTTATTTAAAACGACAGTATTTATGAATGATAGAAATAGCACATTAGAATTGTCAAGGCACGATAAAATTATAATACGGCTCACCATTACGTACATAGTCTTATTTAAATAAGTACTTATGTGTTGTAAGCATATCGATTATTTAACTTAATAAGATTTGTAAGTCCATTTCGTTGTCAGTATTGATTTTAATGGAAATTAGTTTTGACATTGTACTTAAAGTTACTACAAAAAATATTTCGTGAATTAATTGAAATTGTATGTATTGTGATTATGATCCACTTTTTTAAAAACGGTTTACTATGAGTTCATAAAAGACTATTTTGGCAAGTATAATGGCAACTGTTAAATTGGGTATCGTATCAATGTTGCCGCTATATTTTCCAAAATTCTAGCACCTACAGCGGGTCTTGAATTATTTGAAAAAAGGATCATAATATCATTAACACAAACTATGAATGTTATAATCAGGTCTTAATAATAGCAAAAATATTGGAACGGTTAGAATATGATACAAAGGACAACAAAAGGAAGAATGCGCTTTTAAACACATAGCCAGAAAAAATTAAAAAAATTGCGTTGCACATTTGAACTAGTAGTATCAGTAGGCAACAATATACATGTAACCGAATGAAAATGTTAGGAAATAGAATGAATTAGGAACCGCATACTTTTTACGACCAAAAGCAGTTCAGTACAAAACAATGCAGTTATTCTGTAAGGTTTTCACAGCATTTCAATAGATGGCGTTGTTTCCCGTTCCTGAAATGTTAACTCTTTTTAGTCAACCTGTATACAATACTATTGCAGCAAAATTTTATTTAAAAAAAAATTTAAAACGTTATTGTTGATGCAAAAACAACCTAGCTAAAAGAAGCCTTTCGCTTCCCGTTGGTCGGTGGTGTTTTTGGTTCATTCTATGCACTAAAATTTTAATAAATGTGCCTCTAATCTTTGACAATCCCCATTGATCAATAGATTATTGTAACACACACATAGCTAATGCATCGGAGAATCATTGGCATCGCTTGGATACGTCCTGAGCGCAATCCGAATGCAAGAGGATACAATACAATATTTACAATAAAAATGTTTACTGTTCCTATGCTTTTTTTATTTTTCTGTCTTGATTTTCTCCCTATTGTACCTAACATTCGCCATTATATCATTACACAGGCAGTTATCTGATCCCAACAAAACTAGGTATGATAAGTATTGTAATTACACAATGGTTACAGAGCTGCATATTTACTTAATTACATTTAAGCAAAACAAAGATTAAACGCAGAATTATTATTTCCGCTTGGAATTGAACCCGCAACCTCTTTCTCGTCAGTCAAGTTCTGTAACCACTGGACTAAAAGCCGATTTATGGCAAAGCTATTATCTATAATATGCTCGATTGTATTAGGTACCGGCTTAAGTCACATCACATATTATATGACGTGACGTGATATATGTGATGTGACCGTCACGTCACATCACACATTCTTTTCGGGATAGCCTGACTTTGTTTGGAAGCTATCCTTACCCGTTCACTGGCTCTCTCTAGTCGGAGTTCCTCGAAAAAACATAAGTAATTTTAGCACTTACATAATTTTATCACTTATATATCAGAATTATTTGTAAAGAGCACACAATAGCAGTAACAAAAAAGTAATAATAAATTTATTTAAAAAGAAAAACCTTCGTTAAACCACTAAACAACTCTACCTGAGAATCCCCTATGTAATTACAATCGTCAACACCAGATGTCGCGACTAACGTCACGCTGTGTGACGTCGCCGCGTATATCGTCTACTTTCACTGCTACCTATCCCCAATGAGACCGATGAGTCAAGATTCAAAAGAAAGCATGACTCATATGTTCTCAGTAAAAATCATCTGAGGCTCGGACTGTAGCTACTAAGCTTACATTGTTCGAAACATTCCTTGACCTAAATAAATTGTACTAAAGAATTTTTTGCGCTTTTGTACAGATTGTGGCTTTGACGCGTTTGCAGATTGAAAGCGATATTTAAAGTTAAGCAACGTCGATCGCGGTCATAACTGAGATGACCAACCGTTAGTAGCAATTCCTCACGAATGTATCTATGCTCTAGAGAACATGCTAATCAATTAGTCCGGATTCTTATAATGAAATGACAGTCATCAAAATTTATTGCAGGCTTCAACGGAGTTCTAAAAACTAATTGACCACTAACCTATACCTCCGCCAGTTTGCTCCAGGGATCCACGGTTACGGAAGAGACATGCCCAGAAAGCATTTTTATTAACTTTTCCACCTCTATAAATTGATTAACGGTACATTTCGACCTCTATAAGCGGGGACCTCTGTAAATGAGACAACTATCATTTTAAACCTGTTTAATTGGACACTGGATAAATGAAAAACCTCTTTAGATGGTACAAAATCCTTGGTCCCTTGAGATCCCAATTAACCAGGTTTCACTGTATAATTATTTTTGTTATAAGAAATTTATCATATTACAATCAAATCAAATCGAATCAAAAGTTTAATTAACAGTGATTCATGTAATTGAATGATAGCAATTTTACAGGCAATTATATTAGGTTGCTCCACATCAGACCACAACACACGAACGACAAATGGACGACGGTCGAAAAGATCATGAACTCTGCTCCCTACGCGTAGTCCCTTTTAGTAAAGGCATTAACACTTTACTACGTACATATATCAATATATTGCTACTTCTATTATATCAAATAATATTCCAGGAGAGGACAGGATTGTAACCTTAAATCTCTACAAGGGCTTTAGGGCTTAAGAACATATTTAATTTTGAGAACATAATACCTAGAGCTAACGCATTTTCAAAAGTTATTCAAAATAAAAAACACTTTACATTATTATTGTCAATGACTCATGCTCAAAAGGGATTGTTTATAGTATTCATGCAATGACTTATCATACTAGACAACATAATAAAAACATAAATTTAACGTAATATCACGCCTGTAATCCCCGAAGGGGTAGGCAGAGAAGTGTAGTACACTCCTACGTTTCAGAAGTTACGTTTAAGCCCCATGGGTTATGTGGTGAGCGTATTGCCATTCACCGGACACAATTCCAAACTCCGAGTAACTACTAGAAGTTCTAAATTAGAAAAATTTAACCGTAAGAAAAATGAACCCAGGACCTCCCGATCGGCAGTCGCGCTTGCAACCTCTCGACCAACGAGGCAGTCATCATAAATAAATAAATAAAAAACATTTTAGTTATAATAAATAGTTTTTCGTAGAACAGAATTCACTAGCGCTTCACAAAAGATTAACCTTTGACATATTAACTCCATATTTTATCTTTGAGTTAATTAATTAAAATTGTCTTTGTTTTGTTCTCTTTGATTTTATAGATGTATTTAATCGTTATAATATTATGTTAAAGTTATAACCCGCCGACCAGTACTAAAATCCATCTCGCACCAGGACAATGAACTTTGTTGTAAGTAGAAAACTTAATCGTTTTTTTTCTGACAATACAGCTGATACGACCATGGGATTTACGGTATTGCCAGCTAGTTATTGAAATTAAATGTACATATTATTGGCAAAATACACAATATTTCAAATTTCAAATATTTGTAGAGCATAATAATATTTATTAATACTGCATGACATTCAACGCTCATTTGTAACTCTTATAATTAATA
Source organism: Parelbella polyzona (assembly GCA_018244815.1). Taxonomy (NCBI): domain Eukaryota; kingdom Metazoa; phylum Arthropoda; class Insecta; order Lepidoptera; family Hesperiidae; genus Parelbella; species Parelbella polyzona. The sequence goes on along the minus strand of DWMF01000207.1, from coordinate 3,373 downwards.
TGAAATAATTGTAAATAGACTTATAATATTTTACATACGTTTCCAACTTACATCTAGGTCATAGAGCATTGTTATTAAATCATTCGGAAAGCGATAATTGGGGGCTATTTAACTTATAAATTTAATTTGAATATAACGAATAATTTAGATAACACGTACATACAATTTTACATAAGTCATGTGTTAATCATACAGCATACAGTTAAGCCTCTAAGCATGCTTTGAGATTACGTTAAGTGTGAGCTCCGCATTCTCTTTATTTGACACCTTCAAATTATTTAATAAACTCCATTTTCGACGATAGAATGTGTTTACAAATGCTCTGGACAGCGATCCGAGCCAACGCAACATTTTTAAATATTTGACCTATTTTTAGTAATGCTAATAATAATAAAAGGTTGGTAACATGAACCTCTCCTGTCAACTCCCGAAGAATTCTGTTCGACGCTCCCAGTGTGGGACTTTAATTATATTGTTCTGGTAACATTTGCTTCCACTAAACTATGATTTTCGGCATACTTCAGATACTAGCATGAAAGAAATATCCATAAAAAATATGCTGAAGCTGTTTTAACAAATATTATATATACCCTGATATTTATACCCTGATATTTGCAATAAGAACGTGGGTGAAACATAACACAAAACAAGCAACACTGAGTTTGAAAAGTTTGACATATCGCAGTGAAATAGTGGAGACAGTGAACGTGTGTGTTGTTCATTGAATATTTAATTTTTTATGTTGTGATTTTAAGGAAAATATCGTAAGTGTTGACATAAACTTTATTTATTTCTAATGTAGATAGATAGTAACTAATATTAGTGTTTACGTTTCATTTATTTAACGGGCTAACTCTCTCTTTCCCGGAAATGCTTGTTATGTAGGACTGAAAAATGAAATAAAAACGTATGTGGCCGGTATCATCTGTTGCATTACTTGCATTCCGATGTTATTACGTGGTCTGTGCATCGTTGCACTGTGCGGTTAAATTTTTGGCGCGATATTATATTTTACTGGATACGTAACGTGCGCGCGTTTTCGGTTTCTTAAAATAACCAAATGATGAGTAAAATACTAGTAGAAACGTGTCAGTAGGTGAGGGTTAGCATACCTGAAATTAGAAATTGTTTTACCTTAGCCCACATAACAGGGACGAACAGTGATCCCAATTACATAATGAACAATTCCAAATTTAAATGTAACTTTTTTTACACCATTGGCGCGGTATATTTGCTTTTAAATTTACAATACATACTTTTTGTAAATACATTTCAGATCTTCATTTAAAATCTGAAGTATTCATTTGTTAATACAAAAAAAGACATAATGTGAAATCATAGATGTTTAATCTTTAATCGCGCGTTTCTTTTCTCTTATATGACGAAATTTTAATTCAAAAATCTTGTTGAACTTAAAAAGTTAGAAATATAGTAAAAATAACTAATAATGTTTAATTACTCTGTAAATGATAAGTAGTATGTTCTATTTAATTTTAAATTTTATATACTTAATTAATCCACAATGTATTTGAAAGTGTTTTCCTCTGTACTTCTTCAACATAGTTATTATAGCTTGGCGCTATTTTAATTTTTTGAAAAATTTGTGTATAGTGTATATACATACATATTATGTATAGTTACGTAGGGTATTTACATATATCTCAGGGAAACATCTTTTTGTAATTAATCTTATTAGAAATTTAAGGAAGCAGTAAGGTAAGTGTGATTAGTAGTTTATAGTATATATAGTAAAAAGGCAAACTGAAGTTCTGTGGGTTAATACTACAGCTACGAAAATATCTAAAGTTATGAGCTTATTTGTCTTCTGATTGAATAATCTTTAGTTAAATTGTATAGGCATGTTGTATTTAATACTCAATCTTATACTTAATCTGATAGATAAGCATACTTATATGTATATATTTTTAAACTTGTCATATAGTTTTTAAATAGTCATTTTTATGCAGCTTATTATATTGATAAAACTATGCCAGTAAAAATCATAGCTTAAAATTTTTGACTTTTTTTTTCAATATTGGATGTATGAAAAAGTAGTCCATTTAAAAAATTACATGAAATTAATTACTCCTGTGATGAATTTGCTATTTTGATTTTAACAAAAGTGTATATCTATTTTTAGCAGATATGTATGTCATTATTAGACATTTGTCCATTTTAATTAACTAAAGCTGTTATTACTATTTATGTATGTAAAAGACTCAAAAACCATAAATCATGAAACTATAATTAACTCTACTATATACTGAATTACATATTTTTAGCTTAAAAGTTCCTGTCCAATGGCTCTACAAGAAATATGAACAATTCATTTGATCTAATTACAGACTAGGATTGAAACCACAGACTTCACAGATTTACATGTACATAGTCCATTATTGTGTATGTACCAGCCTAATTGACATTTCTAGCCCATATCACCAAACTAGTTTCTATCCTATACAAGATCCTTCTTTATAAGGTCTTGATGATTGCAGTGACACTGTGATGATGTATATTGTCCACCAAATATTTACTTGTTAAGTATACAATTTCTTATTATCTGTGACTCGACTCACAAGTAGAGATAAAACCCATTAGGCCCAAACATTCCTTGGATAATTAGTCTTTTGAACCGTTTAGATAATATTAAACTTACTTTAACTAATAAATGTAGTATTTGGCTCTTTTAATTCTCTAAAGAAAACAGACAGTTTTAGTATAGATATTGAGTCAGTAACAGACATGCAATATGACAATGTGCCTTTTATTGTTGTATAGTGCACAGTATATTGCATTTTGGAGAAGATAGATGCCCTGGAGATGTGGTGCTGGAGGAGAATACTTGGAGTATTGTGGACAAAGTTCTGTACCAACGGATCTGTACTCCAAGAACTCGGCATCAAGCAGTGTCTATCTTCTATTGTGCAGTTTCGCATTCTCACCTTCTTTGGGCACGTATCGCGACGGAACGATTATTTGTCAATTGAAGGCCGGTGGTGCAGGGCCGCCTTGAGACGGTGGACTGACCAAATAAAATCGGTCCTGGGCGAACCTCTACACGATTGCTCAAGAAAGATAATAATATGCGCCGAATAACGGAGAATTGTAAAGCAAGCCCCTGACCCTGTAAATACGACCACGACCACTCTGCCAAGAGTGTAGCGGAAGAGAAGAAGAAGAATTACATTGTGTGTATGCTTACACTTATATTATGTACAATATTCATCTTACTACATATAAATACTATTATACTCTCTAGTTACCACTACACCTGCTTGAAAGCAAAAGGCCTATTGTCCTCTGGTGTCAGGTATTCTCCGTGCCATTTCATAGCTTTTCCAAAAGTATCAACCTCTCTTAAAGCAATTGGGAT
>DWMF01000206.1:0-16984 GCA_018244815.1 Parelbella polyzona | reverse complement strand
AAAATATACATATATACATATACGGTTATAACACATACGATTTTAAAACCGACCTTCATCTAAGCATAGTTAAGGAGCTTTACAATTATTTTATAACACTCAATTTGAAGTCCAAATTCGCCGCGGCACAAAAGCGAGGACGAATCGATTTGTGCATATTTATGTTATTTACTGTTGTTATGTAATTTTACATAAAGTGACGCGAATGTCACCAACTCTGAATACCATTATGCGGTCATTAGCTGACGTAATGCACCGCGCGAGCATGCAGTCCCCATTGCGATATATTGCTATTGAACTGTCACGATGGCAAGACGACTCGCCTTTTATATATCTGGTTCTGTACACTGTACGTAACAACACGCCTGTATATAATACCCCTGAAGAGCTAGGCAGAGGAGTGCGGTACACTCGTCCAATTCGCCAGTCGTGTTATACCATGGAATAGGACATCTTTACAATTTTTATTACTTTCTACTGATATCTATTAAAACATCGTATAATAAATATACCATCATCGCTTATATTTTAGTATATGATACTCATTTTAATTGATTAATTTGATGAAATGAAAATGTTTCTTGAGTTTATTCAACAGTACTACTCCGATTTTATTTGTATAGCCCTCAATAAACTTCATGGCTCGTAGCTCGCTCGTGGCTCACTTTGTTAATCACACACGGTATTTACGATCACAATTATATACAATGATCTTATACGTTACTGTCCTGTTATGTATATCATCGTGTAGCAACCATGATAGCGTAGTGGTTGAGATCTCTCACATTCTAATGGTTCTGGGGTTCAAACCTTGGCATTCGCTTTTGGTTTTAAAAGGATATGCGACTTTTTATGATTTAATGTCATTTATATATATATGTTTGTATAGTGTTAAATATCTGTATTATTATTATACCATCACGGCAGGTTTCTTACGGCTAGGCAGAGAATACAGAGTACCAAATATGTCTATCCATACGGATCTGACATGTTTCGTCCACAAACATCACTCCCTGCACCTGTGTCGGTTTCGAAGACTTTTACATATATGTATATACATCTAAAGCAACTTATGTCCTTAAAGAAGTAATGTTCATGAAAGAAAAGTATTTATTCTGACGGTACCCTAAAATATCTAATAGAAATACCGAGCAAATGTATTACGGCTAAGGATGGTATTTGCATGTATTCGTGTGCATTGATGTATTCGTCATCTACTTGAGTGTATTCGATCTGTCTTGCATTAGCTATTGTATAGTATTATATAATATTTCCTGATCATTGTGATGTGAATGAGAGCAAAATTTGTATTAGGGCCAAAAGATATTACGACATTAATTTTTTTTTAAGTATTTAAAAGGTCTAGTTAACACAGCACAGGCTGTGTTTGGCTCGGGAATTATGCATGGTCTCCCAGGATATTAAATTATTGTTATTATTCTACTGTCATTTAAACTCTATATCCAGGAAATACACCAAATCCTATTGAACGCTTTTAACGTGTTTATGTAACAGACAGCCGTACACAAACAGGTATATCTGTAATATTTAGATAAACAAAAAACCACTATATATGTAACATTGTATTGTTTCCTGAGTTTAAATATATATATAATGTAGGGCATATGTAACATACTATTAGCTGTGTGGGCGTAGGCGAGTCTAAATACATGTAACAGTAGTGGATATAACATTGAGAATGTTAAGAGCTTGACAAAGCTGTGACACAAGACACTTCCGTCTATAAGCCTGTGTGTTATACCTACTATTAAACGTTTCGTTCATACATTACGAGTATAAAATGATGCACCGGACAAATCACGGATTATTTACGCGATGGCTTTGGTTAACGTTTTAGTTTATGTTTAGTTGTTGCTGCTATTGGCGAAAGCTCATGAATGAGGAGCCATGGTCAAGAGTTCCACTATCTTACACAGTTGAGGCCATAGTCTGTCGCGCTGGGTGGAGAATTTTAAAAGCTTCGGGAACTTTAGGGAGCAGTCTAATGAGTGCGAGCCTTATGTTTCGCATCGTAGCAACAAATGATGTTTAATGTTAAAAGACAAATTATTTGGTTATGAGCACTTGTCTGATTGATACCTTAGACCTCAGTAGGGCGAAGGGGAGGGGGGGGGTTAAATTCTAATCTACTACGGTATCAATTTTAACATATTCATAAGCTACTATTAATATAGTTCCATTTGAAACCGTGGGGCATGCTGGTGTTTAAAAAGTAATATTGATAGCTAAGTTATTACTAAAATCATAACCGCTGCGTGGAGTTATTAATGCAAGCTTAGATTGCTATAATTAATTCTATAATCGATTAACTTAATTGCCCCAGAACATGTTAAACTATTATGCACAATAATTACTTGAAGGTCGACACGATTTCGTCTGATGAAGTTGGCTTCTAGCTATTTGAATAACTGGCCCCGTATTGCTTTTTGTTAATGAAACTTGATATACATACATAGATCATTTAATAGTTTTAACTTTGAAAATGTAGACTAACAAGATCATGCCTTAAGGATTTAGGCTCTGTGTACGGAAGTATTACAACAAAATTATCCCGCTCACTAATTTACTTTTTATTGTGAAAAAGGCATTTTGGAAACTTTTTTACGGATTCTTTTATGTTTATTTACAGCAAAATAGTAGAGTACAAGTTTGGGAATATCAATACTAATACATTTTTATTTCCAGTCAGTTTTAAAATTATACCTAAAGACTTGTATATCTATCTAGTTTTAGGAAAAGTTACGTGTCGAGATGTATAAAGGTTTTTTATTTATTGTTTCATTTGAAAAAAATATCAAAATTTTTATCTTTCATTCGTGAACACTTAATTTAATGTCAAAAATTCGGTCGTATTAAAAAAATTTGCTTGACATTCTAAAATTTGATGTTAGAATACATTAAGTTCCTACGTAAATTTACATACTACATTAAATTTCTTGGAACATTTACAAAATATGTACGAGGAACTTTAAATATCGAAACGGAAGTCCCGTTGAAGGTCACAGGCCGCCGCCTGTGACCACTTTGGCGCCGTGTTGGGGTCTGTTAGCTAAATATAAGGAGTATCGGGTGTAGTCGGCGCGGGGTCACCCGGCGACCTCTGGCGGCCGTGTAATGTACTTGATGGAACGTTGATCCTTCACGTATTGTTTTAGCCTACCCGTAATAATAGGAAAATTTTCAACAATTCGAATTACGAATTAAATTTATACCTAAGCAGATTCGTAACGAGTGGAGATGTTAATTTAGTTTCTATTTAGCATAAATTTGCTCTAGAAGCTCATTTTTAGATCTTGTGGGTAAATATTTATTAAATAAAAAATTAGAACTTTTCGGGTTTGGATGTGTCCTTTTTATCACCGTTTGAAATTACCTCAGAAATGGAAAAATTTCCACCATAGCTTCACTAATGCATTCTTGTTGACATCCCGAATCCACCTGATATTATAAATTGACTGTCAAGCGAAGGGACTGTATTAGGAAAAAAAAAATTCCTACTAATTCCCTTAGGAGGTTTGCTTATGAAAATTCCACTAGAAAGGGAATAAACGCCTGAACGTTAAAATATTAATACATTCATGCTGTAAACAGTTTCGAACGATACGTATGGATAGCAGGAGAGAGTAGAGCGATCTTTGGCGCTCTACTGCAGGCAAGGAGTGGTTCGGATGCATTCGTAATAGAAAAGAAAGTGTGGTTTATGTAGAGCTTGTGGCCGTGCCGCGGTTGTTAATAGCAAACGATTTGTTAAGTTAAGCTATACCACGGATAGGCATCCTGCAGATGTTGTAACTTTTAATTAAATCGTTACGCGTGGTCTCTTCAAGGCTAGCCGAGAGCATCGAGCGCTAAATATATCCTTACAGACTTGACGTACTTTTTCAATGGTCACTCTTTTTGTACACGTACGCAGGTTTTGGAGACTGACTCTCCCATCAGCCTTCTTCTAATCTATTACGTCAAAATAGCTGACCTTATGTTGCTCATGGCATCTACAGCTGAGCTCTGTAGTTGTGAGTAGCAAGTCAGAAACACTTTAAACTTTTAGGTCTATTATAGTACGTTAACTTGGGGGCTATGTACACAAAACAGATAACAAATTCATCTTTCCGATGTGTTCCCGATCGTGTATCGAACACGGAACGTACGGTGGAGGACTGACGGCGCGGTAACCGTTTCGCAAATGGATCGTTAAATAGACTTTCGGGTCCCTTATGACGACGTTAAGTCCTGTTAAAAGGAGATATCTATTCAGGCTCCTGTAACATTAATGTATTGCAACTAACACACAACTTCAATTAATTCTTAAATTTCAACTGTAAGATGAACATTATATACATCCAGTCAGTTTTGTATGTATATATTGTATGTATATTTGGACTCGGTGCTCTCTGCCTACCCCGATAGTAACCTAGTCTGACCATGCATGAATAATAATAATTATTATCTATTATTATTATAAATGCGTATTCATAGAAGTTATATTCGAAATATTGTTAAGTATCCTACTTGTGGCCTGCCGCGTGAGATTTGAGAATGGTACGCAAACTAGGAATATATCGGGTCTGGTCTGGCTGGGGTCACTCGACGACCCCTGGCGGCCGTGTATGGCGTTACTTAATGGGACATTGATCCCTGCCGCGGAAAAATCACTCCGCAGCTGGATTTTGCCATAAAATATGTAGATATGTATGTTGTCGAGGTTTCACGAATCGAAAACATTTTCCTAGTTACATTAAGTTTTTTTCTTTGTATATGTACATTTTATTCATAATTTTTATAGCTTTGATAACTTGACGGTAATTAATAATTCCTCTAAAGCGTGTGAAGTCTGCCAACCCGCGCGTGGCCAGCCAAATAAACGGTTCAGCGTGCGAGCTTATTCACAATTACCATTAACTTGGCCTACAACTTAATTGCTGCAGTATTACTCGGAGGCCTTGGTACCAGTGTGGGAGGTGGATCCATTACCTCTAGGCCTTAGTTGGCCATCGCGCGCGGCCTTAGAGAATACACGTAGACGATTATGTACTTAACACAGCTCGTTAAGATCGTATCAAAATGTTTTATTCAAAAAATCACTGTGTGTAGTGTTTTTATATTTCGTTTCTTATATATATTGCAATTGTGCATAATTGAAGTTTATTTCCAACCCACCTACCTCCACCTTGCACCATGGTACTATTAAATTTCTCATATTACTATTACATAAAATGTTTTTTATCAGAATTATAAAGGTGCCGTAGAGCCCTTTCCTTCATCATTACAGCCAATGATATTTGACCCTATCTCCTTTTTAATATTTAAAAAAACATTAATATTTTTGCTATAAATTACGTAATATACTATCTGTTGTTTGTGCAATGAATTATTAAAATTAGCTTATGTTTACTTATCATCCCCAGGATTCAAACTATCTACGTGCTAAGTTTCAATAAAATCGGTTTATCTGTTTTTACGCTAAAATATAACAAACAGACCTACAAAAAATAAATAAATTGACTTTCGTATTTATAATTTTGGTGTGGTTCACTATGGATATTTATTATTATTATACCGTGACACCGGGACCCTTACGGGGTAGGCCGACACCATGGAGCGCCAAATGTCTTTTCTTTCCAAATAGTTACAGAATAAATTATTATTGTTAATAAATGTTATTGCAATGGCACACCAATCATTCTCAACACCCCTCTTTAAAAATCTTTCACCATGGAAGATCAGAGCATTTTACGTACATTTTCGTTTCTCTATGAGTCACTTGCTTAACCAAGGCTGGTCTCTAATGTAAACGACCGGGAATTCCCGTGTTGGCCATGCCAATGATGCCGATGTTAACGGCCATTGCACTGCAAGCCAACAAAGCTTAGAAATATAGATGCAACAAACAGATTAAAGAGTATTGAAGATTTGTGTACAGATAACATTAAACTGTGTTTTTTCATCTGTAGCGGTACGCTGTGCCAGTCATAGTTGGCGATACTTATATCTAGATTTAAATTCAAACTGTAAATTGTTAGAATTGAAATGTACAAATTATTTGTACAATAATTTTTAATCGTCTGTTTATATTTTTCTCTTTAATTCTAATTTTCGAAGAAATGAGAAATAATAAATTCCATAAAAAATTTGAAGGCGAAGCAAATCTTATAAATATTTTTCAATGTTGTAATGTATAAATGATTGCGTAATGTTACGTTTGCATAATTATATATAATTCACGTTTGAAAATTTCAAACACTAAAAAAACATTGATACTACCCCCCTTTTATTACGATTTTATAAAATCCTGTTACCAACTTCCGGTGGCGCCACAATCGTAGGTGCGAAATATTATAATCTTTATAATATATGAATAAAGACCCATGACACTACAATCTGCAATATTAGCATTCTATACAATCTCATTTAAATTTTAAACACTGGTTTATTTAAAGCGTTTTAGTTTTCAAGTAAAATTAATAACCAATTTGGCAAAATTAGCCTAGTAAGTGTGATTAATAGAATTAATAATACCATATTTTTAATGTACTTAAAACTAATTAACGATGCATTTAAAATAATGTGGGTGTAAAGTCTCATCAATTTTTTCCACATAATCATCATCATCATTTAACTTTGTTATTATAATAAACTATTCTCATAAAAAACATTATGACAACAGGTTATCTCAGCGGTCAAGTGCAGTTCGCAGACTTCATATATACATACCTATATCTTAAAAAACATTCTAGAAAATGCTAAGGTGCGCTTATACTACACAATAATTTCCCTATATCCTTATAGCGATGATATTTAACGCTAAAATGATTTCTTCTTAATAAATTCTAGAAAATTCCCAGCATGTCATAAAATACTAAAACTTTTTAAATTGCGTTACTAAAAAATTGTCTACCGACAGTCGTTGAAGCGTATTAAAAAATATTCCAACACTAACTCATTTGATTCATCGATTGAATCAATCGGAATGCAAAAAAATATGATGCAACATGTTGAAATGAATATTATAGCAATACATGACCGTCCTGGCCGAAGTTAAGTTGATCGACTTGCAGTTTTGTGATTAGTGATCCTGTCTGTTTATCAGTAGTGTCGGTTCATTTCCCTCTAAAAACATATATTTATGTAACGATCACCTGTATTCGTGGCACATGTACGTGTAAATTCGTGTGCGTAGGAATTTTATATACATATGTATATATGTATGTTTTTGAGTTTCTTGATTACCAAAACACTCCACGTGGCAGTTTTGCTTTAGACGGCAGATAGTAAAGTTCTCTTAAAATATTATTATTATTACATTTAAATATACTATTTCGTTGCTCCATTACAAATAATATCGTTATCCTACTTCCTTAGAAGAATATCAATGTATAGATTAATAGAAACGTCACAAAACTATGTAAAAACGACATATTTGCCAGTGTCATTTTGCAAGCCCTTCGTAATTATTCTACACGTGGAATTACCGCCTTCTGTAGTGTGAGACACGAGTAATGTGAAATATTTAATAATAACTATTGTTATTATTATGTCATCAAGCATTCACGTCCTCATGGCATCTCTCGCTGTTACCAATATTCATTTGTTCATTCTTTGTTAGCATTGTTTATGCTAAAAAGGAAGAACAGATGAACGTATCTTAAGCACGGTGTACTACTGCATCACCTGATCGACTGGGCGATTGGATCATTGGGACGCATGCCGCGTTACGTACTATGATGTGTAGGCCAGTTCAGCCGCGAATGCTGGGTACTAATGAGCATACAATGTGTATAGGGTTGCTTCATATTTTGTGACAAGTTTTTCTATATAATTATTATAATTATATCGTCACGCCAGATCTCCTACTGGGTAGGTAGGTTGCATGGAATTATTATCTAGGTGCATCTGTATTACAGCTTCTTACCCTTTCTCATTCTGAGGGGTGAACAACAGGGAATCTATAAATTTTAGTATTCTGTATAATTGATGATAAATTTAACACTCAAAAGCAGAATATTCCAGAAATTTTTGGATTTCTCGATAATTCCATAAATCTAGGAACTTTCAAAGCAAATCTGAGTAGACTTTTTATAGTCATGAATAGGATCGCTACCTAACGTTAACCTATGGCAAAAATAAAATAAAATTGTAACAAGATAAAATATGAAATCGCCAACCCTACAATAATTATGATTCACCTAAAACGCATTACGTTGACCGTTAAGGAGTCATCAATAGATAAGCGAATACGTGACATACCTCCGTAATGGGTAGAACTATTATGGCGTACATTGATAAGGAGTTATGACCTTCTGAATAAGTATGGTGGACGTAGAGTATCTAGAATCACTTATTGTCTTACAGTAGCCTTGCGGTCAACTGCTGCGGCTTCGGACCGCGGCGTGCATCTATTATCATTTTTACAATGACATAATATAATAAATAGGATTCTGGGTAGACCCGTGGTCTAATAGCGCAATGATAAGAATTTGGAGAAAAAAAATCATTACACAAATGTATGTAGGTATAAAATGGAAATGTTGATGACTACAGGTGGCGAAGGAGACTAGGGCCTATTTTGAGCGCCTATTTTATGTAGGTCAGTTATTGGCCGATGAGGGAGTCAGAAGTGTACGAAACCGGCGTGTGTATCAAAGCAATGACGAATTTTAAAGAAGCAAGTAAAGTTTGTAACGATAAAGATAATTGACGCTTCATGCCCCCTGCCTATTTCACAAGGACGTGGCGTGGTGATGTAATAATAAGTAGTGTTTATGTAACAGATACAAAGTTGGAAAGGTTAATTGAATGCTTAAGCTAAATGACGTGTATGACGTCATAAGAAATATCTCGTGCAGCTGTCTCAAAGAATTTGTCTGCTATAAGGGAATAATGGTTCCCTTGTAATTTTCCATCCGTCACTGGCATGTTATGGTTCATTTAAATGTTCTACATGTTACGAATGTATGTACCTATATGATCTATAAAATGAATGGTGAATGCAAAATGCATGTCAGGTGTCTTAGGATAGGTATATTTGTCACTACTCGCTCTCTATTTACCTTATAAGTGACTTGGCGTGATGGAATAACAATAATTATTATATGACATATTTGGCACATTGGTCATCGTGCCTGGTGAATGAAATGTCTCTGAATCGATCTCCGGCCGGATGTCGTAATGACGCGTTTGGAAACTTGTTTCAAGTTTACATATATTTGTTTGATTGTGTTTATATGATATATTTATGTGTACTTGTGTGTGTAAATTCTGACTTGATTCACACATCCAGGAGTTGTCTAAATATCAATACCGTAACAATAACATGTTGGCGTGCACTTGTTTACAATAAATTTTTAAATTTGATATCAATTGCTGTAACTGTGAAGGAAAACATCGTGAAGATAGTAAAGAGTAAAGAGAATGAATAGCATAGTAGTACAATTCAAAACACCATTAAAGGGGTAAAAATGTGGATCGACACTGGAAGTGGTCATTTAACCGTTATAATTTTTTTAACTTAATGTCCAAATTCATAGTTTCAAATGAACTTTCTTTATAAACATAACCCTTTCCTTCATAAGAAAAATGATAGCTAATTCACATTAGGTCATTACATTTACCCCACCTTCAACTATACATTATAACTAAAACTACAATATTTTTAACCATTAGATATCAAAAATAAGCAATAAGTCTAACATTAGTTTCGCGTCAACATTAAGCTTATGATTATCCAACTAAACTTAGTTTGTTTTTTTCATATCCATATTGCCGTCACGTATACATACGAATACGCTAATCATTACAATATGTTTAAGAGTGAAATTGGATTTTTGCCTGTAACCGAATTCACAGTTCATCATCATTATGGTGATGATGATGATGATGATGAATTCATTGTAATTCTTTCAAGAAAATAAAGTCTTTGTACAATAACCAATTGACCGATATGTATAAACATTTGTATGTGTTTCACTTAAATTTTTCATGAGATCCTAGTAAACCAGCAGGATGTTAAATATTTATTGACTCATAGTAGCTACTGAGAAAAGCCCGTGTTTCCACATTCTAATGTAAGCTACCATACACTTCGGAGAACTTAAAGACGCAGATAGGACCCACTATTCCATACATATATACCACTCAAATGTTAATGTATGAATATATTTCAATGTAAGATTTAAATTTTTAAGCTGTTTCTTGTTCATGTTATGTTGAAACCAAAATAAGACACTTTCTACCGTTTCACTGTTGAATACGGCTTATGATAAATGTTTGTACGTCTACAATATTAAATATAACTTGTTTTAACAGTGGAGGAAAATATTGCAAGACGCCAAATTTAGAGTTGCTAAGAGTTCTTCATGCTGTTATCTAAGATGTGTGAAGTCTGTCATCCCACATTTGGATAGCGGGAGGGCCAGCCTTAACTCTTTCGATATTTATTTATGAAGTTTCATTTGGTCTTTATAAATCATTAATCAAGGTGCAATATATCATTTGTGCCGTGTTTATCGTCATCTTTACTTACTTGCATTTAGCAACATATCTCCGATAACAAGTACTTGGTTAGTAATCTTGGTTCTATGGTATTAAATTTGTTCTGATTAATTTTACAATTTTATTTGAAAAATATAAACAAAAAACGTTAGATATAAAAAGTACAAAATTAAAAGAACCATTCTTGTAACCGTTAAATGTATTCGTATTATTATTGTTAAGTATGTAGTTTAGAGATTAATTTTAACATTTTAATAAAAAAGATAATCAAAATACCATCGTCAAAAGTTACAAAACAGTTAAAACCAGTTTTCTAACGGTTTGATATATTTGAATGATTATTAGAAGATCAATTATAATAATCTATCGTCCATGCAATTAACTAACTAATGTCATGCAACAATGACACCATTCGGTGCAGCTTATTTACCTATGATACGAATCATGTTGTAATATTTTGAAGCGTATTTTTAAATTTTAAACGCCATGAAACTGTCATTTACAAACCCTTATTTAGGGAGCGTTTGCGCTATTGCTAACTTTCATACTGAGCGAGACTGCTGCATTTAAATATTATAAACTTTTACTTAAACCCCCCCTCCACCTTCCCTCTCTAGCCGAGAAGGTGCATATTAATTTGTCGTCCATATTAGAAGCGTCGCGTACGAGTTACTAGTAAGAAGGCGTGAGAAGTATGTTTAGTGGCAAGTTAGTATCCCGCCATTCCCTTTCGTCGGCTGAACAATGACATTCTCCAGTTATCGACTGACGATCGCGAACACGCGTTCAGAGCACCAACATGCATTTATATTTAATTTGAATATAGGCATGGGAAAAACAACCTTAATATCTGTGAAATACGGATCAATTATGAGTATGGAAGCGGCAATCGAATAGTAACAAACGATTGTCCTACCAAATTGTGTTTTCATACAATTTGTCGCTTGTTCATAGTAAAGTAAACTTTATGTGCTATATGTAAGGTGAAGTCGATATTTTATAAATGTGTAGCGAAAAGTATGTTTTGATAGGATGTATCCTCACGTTTCTTGGCCGCATGGATGGTAGTGGCATTGTCCGTGCATTAAAAAGTTGGAATTTAAATTTGGAACATGCAAATGGCGGTAAAAGTTACCTTAAGATTAAAATTTCATTTCTGTAATGGCCTTGTATGTGAACAACTATAAAATACAGTTCAGATCGAAATACAAACAGATATTATGCATGTTATTCCTTATTCTTACCGATAGCTATCTTGTGTAGGTTAGCAACTTATAAATAGCCGACTTAACGACTAAAGACATATTCTGACCGATTTTTAAAAATGCAATTTAAATTCGAAGTAATTAGCTAATCAGCAAAAAAATTAATTTTATTCTTAGAATTGTAATTAATTTATTCAGGATAATAAACTATGAACAATTTTAATCTTACCTTTTATATATGGAATTTTGTAATTGAGATGCTGCCAACCCACATGTGGCCAGTGTGGCAGACTCGTATCTCAACAATGGAATGATAAAAGGGTTGGAAGATGTCTTCTCTAACAAGAAAAAGTGAAACTTCGCGGCCAACGGTGAAACGTCAGGCTTTGTTCAAGTATAGGTACGTATCAATAGCTGTCCACTGACGCATTAGTCTTAAGGCTGCATTACAGGTGTTATATTACCAGCAGTATAAAACACTGCTCATATTACCGAGCACAATATGTCACTTGTTCAGTAGTAGACACTGATGTCTACCATGAGAAGAATGTCACTGTCGCGTGGTGTCACGTTGCAGTAACAAGCCTATCGTCTTACATCACACGCCAGTGCTTACTCTGAATAAAAACGGGTCTAGAATAGAGAGAGATTTTTAGAAATGATACATGAAATATGCTGCTTCAGTTGGACAGATTTAAACTATATTTTTTTTTATATTTCATCTATGCGGTTAGATTTATGTTCAATTATTGTACAATCTAAGAGCTGGTGATGATGATCATTAGGTATGATAATGAATGTATGACTAGCTGTCGCAATGCAATCATAAACTGCATGTTCGATGACTTAGAAAAATTAATTTCATCGCCGTTTAACATATTTTTTTTAATTTACAAGTACATACAATAGTTAGAAAAAAAGAAAATGTTACATAAGACGATTCAAGATCTGTTATATATAAATATTCCACGCAATCTCTGTCCATCCGTATATAAACACGGGCGACGTCTGTCTGTCTGCGTAAGCGACGCGGGTTTAACTGCGCGTAACGGCCTTCCGATACGGTTTCATTCGACCTTAGCGACGGAGAACAGAATGGGAGCCACATCCTTCGCTTTTCTTCTACGGAAGTGGTGTTCTAACTGGCCAGTACAGCTCACAACGTGAACCGACGTGAAATTTGTCTAAATGTAATTTGTGGTTTTTTTTTTTTTTTAATTTTTTTTTTTTTAATAGGGGTTTTGTCAATTAAGTGACTATGTCACCCCCGTATAGTAATCCTCTATAACACCGTGTCCTATCTGTAACTTAAAACAACTTTGTGTATAGTTTCACCAGCCTTCTCGCCTCCCCAGATAATGGGCAAGATAAGATACTGTTAACAATACCCATGTCATATTCCTTCCAGACAGATGACAGCTGTTCTCTTACCTCCCGTCTTAATTCTCCATTCCGAACACATTCCAGCAGTATATGTTGCACGTCCTCTGTAGCATCACACACTGGGCATTTTGGAGAACTACATATACCCATTAAACTTTTAAATTTGTTTGACGGAATATGTCCAGAGCGAAGTCTCAA
The DNA here is from genome assembly GCA_018244815.1 of Parelbella polyzona. Taxonomy (NCBI): domain Eukaryota; kingdom Metazoa; phylum Arthropoda; class Insecta; order Lepidoptera; family Hesperiidae; genus Parelbella; species Parelbella polyzona. The sequence continues at coordinate 3,689 of DWMF01000206.1, read as the reverse complement.
CAGGTTGACTATAAACCTTCTGGTATTACGCTTACGAACAAACCATGGGTATTGAGGAGGCTGGCATTGGATAGTTTTGTACCATATGCCTTTATTAAGTGACCTTTCATCAAAATATTCTCGCCACAATTCCCTGCAACTTGCTTTAGCGTCACCTAGCAACTCATTGTGTTCAGGTAAGCAGCAGTAAGGTATCCCGTCACTTATGGATTGTCTAGCCGCTCTGTCAGCCTCTTCATTTCCTGTTATACCTACATGTGAAGGAATCCATTGGATTACCACCTCCCTGTTTTGTGCCTCAAACATAACAATAGTCTCCAAAATGTTATAGGCTATCGGAATTCCTCGACTGTTCGAGGAAAGCCGAGCCAAATGTAATATAGCACTTTTGGAGTCCGACAAAATAATAAATTTACTACCCTCCATAGATGTTATGTATAACAACGCTTCGGAAATGGCGACAAGTTCACAATGCATCACTGAGATTTTGGCACTTATCTTGAATTGCGCGAGTGTGTTAGTTTGCGGATCATAGAAGGCAGCCCCACATCCGGATACATCTTTTGATCCATCTGAATATATCTTATAAAATGTATTATATTTACTATTTATATATTGATGACATTTATCCCGCAGATTTCTGTCATTTATATGACGCCTTGAAACGTTAATGCCTTCAACCCCTGCTTTCATACATTTGGAAATATCAAAGTTACTTATCCAAGTCTTTAGAGAATAAATAGGAATTTTTGTATAACAATGAATACGAGTATTGCAATATTTTCTATGAACTACTATCAATAATGGTATCTTTCTTCTACTCCAATAATGTTCTTGACATAACCGATTCAATTCAGTTAACACGTTAATGTTAATATTATTGACAATTGACCTAGATTTGAGCCAAAATTTCGTGGCCAAATACCTCCTACGTATATGTAGGGGTTGAAGGCATAGTTCACTTTCCATAATGTGAACGGGGGTACTCTTCACAAATCCACCCACCACTCTCATAGCTTGATTCTGTATTTTATCTAACTTGTACAAATGAGTTTTTGCACTGTTGTCTATCAGATAACTGCCATAGTCTAATCTACTTCTTATAATTGCAATGTATAGACGTCGAAGATGTTTAGGGTGAATGCCCCATTGTGACCCTGCAAGTATTTTGAAAATATTCAAAAATTTATTTGTTTTCCCCTGGGTTTCTTTTATGTGTTTAGCCCACTTTAAATTTTTGTCAAGCCACATCCCCAAATATTTAACATTTTCTACTTGTTCAATGGTACAATTGTTTATATTTAAATTTATTTCGTATCTATTTAAGTTTCTAATGTGACCTCTAACAAAAACACATGCTTTAGTTTTTCTATGTGAGATACTTAAACCTATTTCAGCTAGCATGGTATTAAAAGAATTCAAAGCATTTTGAATTACAGTAACTGCATCTGTTATATTTTTATGACATGCATAAAGTACAAAATCATCAGCGTACTGCGATATGTATACTTGTGTAAGAGTTTTACAGATTTTGATAGTAGCTGCGTTAAATAATACCGGAGAAAGGGGGTCACCTTGTGCTAGACCGGTTCCTGAAATTCTGCTGATTGATTCTTCATTATTTAAATTGATTGTAAGGTGACGTGACTGTAAAAACTCTCTTAAATAATTACATATCGGAGCACCCACTCCTAGACTATCTAACGTTCTCAACAGTGCAATTATATTGACGTTGTTATACGCATTTTCAATATCCACAAAACAAGCAACCGTGAGACATCCTTTGCCAAAGCCACTTTGAATTCGCGTCACTATCCTAGTAAGATTGTCCATGCATGATCGTGATTTTCTGAATCCGACTGTTTCCTCTGAAAAACATGAGTTAACTTCAAAATGCCATTCTAGTCTGTGCGTCAGAATTGTATGGAATATCTTACATAGACATGATAACAATGCAATGGGTCTCATACTTGATGTCACATTACAGTTAGTATTGGACTTTGGTACAGGTACTATTTTAATATCCCGCCATTGCCTTGGTACAAAGCCTGAAGATAAGAATTTACTGTATAGCGAAGTTAGTATAGTTTTAGCTGCAAGTGGTAAATTTTTAATCATTGAATAAGAAATATCATCTATACCTGGTGCTGTGTCTGACATTTTGATGGTATTAGTCAGTTCATTTAGCGAGATAGGTGAGGATAGATGCACATTTTCAGTAACAAATATTGGCGGTGATATGGGTACATAATCAGGTGCTAGACTGCACAGTAAAGATTCAGCGGACTCACGGCTTATGCCACTAACTTGAAACTTATACCCTTTAAGCCACTTCATTTTTGACCACATTTCCCAGGAAGATGTCACACTATTAATACTTTTACAAAAACTTTGCCACGCTTTAGACTTCTCCTTGCGTATCGCTAACCGTGCCACTTTCAGTCTGTTTAAGAATGTTTCTAAATTATCTGGTGTAGGATTTCTTCTAAAGGTCGCGAGTGCCTTGCGTCTTTCAGCTACAAGTTTTGAAAGGTCTTGATTCCAGTATGATCTAGGTGTAAACTTTTCTTGATGTAAGGGGTTCATGCAGATTTTGCTAAATGGAATCGATACATCGGCTGCCCTGTTAATCATGTTTATAAAATCGTTATATGCTGTTTGAAGATCATCGCCTAAGGTAAAATCCACTAAATCTGTTTCTATACATTTGGTATATTTTGGCCAATCCGCTTTCTTAAAATTTCTCTTCCTCTTATATGTTCTAGATGCCACAATACTTGTTTTCATTTTAATCATCAGATGATCACTTCCCAAACTTTCCTGCAGTACCATCCATTCCAGTTTCAGGGCAATATCTACCGAAACCAATGAGAGATCAGGGGACGATTTCTGAATTGAATTATTTACCAATTTAATTCTTGTATGAGAGCCGTGATTTAATGAGATGAAATTGTGTTCTAAAATAGAATCAAAAATTTGGATACCTCGCGTATCAATCTTGGTCGACCAATTAGTATGGTGACCATTAAAATCTCCCGCTATTATAGTTTTCCTGCTAGCTAATGAAAGAATTTCGTCCCAGTCTCTTGAACTAGTACTAATCGATGATGGGCAATACAAGGAGAATACATTTTCTATGTGACGACAATTAATTATTTTGATATGAAGGATCTCAATCTGGGAATTTGAAAGTTCTAAATTACATCTTTGCGCTTTAATAGATCGGTGTATAATGACGGCCACTCCTCCATATCCATCGGCGCGGTCAGATCTGAATATATTGTATTCACTTATACGGAAATTACTATCTTCAACTAACCAAGTCTCGCTAATTATTGCAATATGTATGCGTTCTTGTTTTAGCAAGGCTTCAAATTCTGTCTTCTTTGGACGAATGCTTTGGGCATTCCACTGAAGTATATTCAAAGGGATGTACGAGTTATTGTATTCCATAATTGTTTAATAAAATTGCAACAAGGCTGATCTGAAATGTATTGCAGGGCAAGTGATAATATTCCTTCTAATATTATGTTTACACAGGTTTTAATTTTGTTGTCCCACGATCTTTCTTCTTCAAGTAAAATTTTCTTCATCTTATTGAATAATATGTTCCAGGAAACCTGTTCCTTAAACTTTGTTTTCTTTTCCCCTCCATCTTGTTTTTCCTCTTCATCGGTTAGTCGCTCTTC
>DWMF01000205.1:0-16987 GCA_018244815.1 Parelbella polyzona | reverse complement strand
CTTTATTGTGTTCGGCGGCAGTTGGACGGCTCGAATTTCCCGCTACGATATTTCCGTGGAAGTTATCAAAGCCCCGCTACTGACTTACACGTGTCCCCGTTGAGCTTTAAGCCCTTAATTGAAATCGTTTCCAAATTCGAACGGTATCGAGATTTGGAACAATAACTCATCAAAAATATGAATCGTGCCGTCACAACTTCAGATTGTTATGAATTTAGCAAGAAAACTTTTACCCAATAACCGATAATGGTTTCTTAATAATAATATCTTCCACGTGAATGATTGTCGAAAGTTGGATCGGTTTTCTTATTGCTCATTTTCCTGTTGAACAATTCCAGAATCTTATTATAATATCCGAATTCGGGGTGACGTTCATTATAATGGGAAAAACATATTTTTTGGATGCTCAAGTTTTGTTAAACAGAAAATAATGATATTAAACGTATTCTACGATTAATTAGTATTTAACAGATACAAAATAGACGAAATTTCATTGTAGCTCGTTACTAGATACACAAGACAACACGTAATAATAAAATTATCATAAATAATAAGCAATCAAACCGTGATTAGAGTGATTTCGTTGTATGGTCTCATGCGATGCGAAGCGCAGTAATCTCAGCGGCCCGAAACTCAGCTGTAATTCAAATATCGAACGGGCATACTCGTCATTCCAAAAACAAATTAGTATTGCGCTGTATTCATACACTGACTTGTAAATATTATATGGTTTGCGCTAAATATACAGAGGTTTAAACAATGTATTACATAGTTTAAATACTTATCAAGGTAGGTAGTAAATATTAAAATACTAAAATTAATATTAAAGATTCTATTTACAAAGCATAAAATTTTCAACTAATGAAAATCGTTTAGAGTTATCATCAATTTTTCTCTGGAAGGAGCGCAAAACATAAAGCGGTCATTATAGAAAAGTCTGAAAAAAACGTCAAAGACAAAGAGCAAACAAACTAACTGGCGGTCAAGTCCGCAAACCGAGAAAGCTGCACGGAGTATAATGCTGAATTTCCTCATTTATAACGTCTATTGTGAGATTCAAAGTAGTTTCACCGACTTTTTCTATCTTGAACGAGCAGCGCAAAGCGATATACGTTTTTTTTTGTAATAGAAAAATAAATAAATATATATGTGTGTATGTATATATATAATTATATATATACATACACACATATATATTTATTGAATGAAGACACTGTTGATATATATATCAACAGTGTCTTCAATACACACGTCAATTTAGGAGGCTTCTTAGAATAACAAAACGTACCTAATTACCCACGTACTGTTTTAACCAATGATACTAAATTCATTATCTTCAAATACTGTTTATGCACATTGTACTAGCAATACTAAATAATTTCAATTCATAACGGCTACGAACTGCAGCAAAATATAAGGGAACTACTGTCCAGTGAGGTAACAAAGTCAGGACGCAATATTTCATTGTAGTATTTACCACGCGATTGTTAGCATTTCATTAACAACAGTCAAGTGGAGATCTAATTTGTCGGCTTGAGCTCTCATTACTGTAGTTTATTCTGTTCAGATGTAACTTTATCTTGTTATTATTTTACCTTGCAGGCAACAGTTTTGTACGTACAGTTTTAAACTGCGAAGCAAAGTTGCTTGTAGCGTTGTATAATGAACAGAACATAAAATAATTACAATATCAGTAATGCAGAGCGCATAAAATAAAATTAATGCAAAAGCAAGATTTCAGAGATGACTATGGATTATAGCTTGATTAACGCATACAATTTGAATATATATAATTCTTCATAAAATTGGTCAACAACGTCATACTAAACGGCCTGAGAGCTTATATGAATTGCTTTAATGTGTGCGTGCCGCACCCTCAATATCTGTGTATGTAGGTGTGAAATGTTTATCGGTGCATTGAAATTTTATTCGCCCCTCTAATTGGTCGCCATTTCAAAAATAGCGCCAAACACTATCTCCTTTAGATAATTATGCTTAACTAATGACCTTCCAGACAGTGATTATTTATGGGAAATAACTCATCTTTAACCTTATATCTTCCTTCATCTTTGATCAATCTTACTGTTCATTTCATCATCGTCATTTGCCTAATCCAGACCACTGATAAACTTGGACCTCGCCAATATCATGCCACTAAACTTAACCTTCAGCACTTCGTATTCAACAGCTGCCAGCCACTTAAGAGTGTATCGTCGCTCCATTTAGCTGGAGGGCGTTCTGTACTACGTTTGCAAAGCGTTTCCCAGAACACATATACACGAAAGCTGACTCTAAATTTGATAAAACATACCATATTTCTATAAAGATTAAGTCTTACCGAATTAATAAATTTATCATCAAATTGTAAGTGAGACAAAGTCAAATATCACAGTTACTTGAAGTGAAGGAATCGTCAAAAGTTAGGCAATTAAGGTGAGCTAACATTTCAAATGAGCAGCGATCCCACGCAGACGTGACATCACGGTTACTGCGGCATTGTTACATGTTCATATCCCGTCGCAGGTAAGCCGTGGAATATATTAATTCCAAAATGTAACTAATGCGATATTATTGAAGGAAGGTCGTTTCTAAAATTACAAAATTCAGGTTCTAAAGGATCCCAATAAGACGAGATTCTATAAAAATACTTATTGTTGTTGGAGATGACTGACCACTGGTTGCAGTGATCAGTTTAAATTGTGTTATCATCATGTGTTTTCTGCTTCTAATACATGCACAGAAGCGCATAAAAGGCTGTTGCACACGTACGTCATATAAAAATGTCTTTGTGTATATTTCTGTTGTAAATATATTTTAATAAACATTTTGTGTGTGATAACCAAAAAATCTGTCAATCCTTCAAATTGCTTAATTTTTTTTTCTAAATTTAATGCATTTGAATGTTTAGCAATTAGCTTTAATTTTAAGAGTATTAATTTGATTAGACGCATTATAATTAGGGAATATGTATGGACAATTAAAAGTGAGAAAATCACATCAGATTAGTAATTATTAGATTAGATATTTGGCACTTCGTGCTCTCTGCCTACTCCTAGGAGACCAATTTTGACCATATTGTAATAACATTAATAATGTAGATCATTCATTTATTGACCTACCGAACCGCAATACTCAATGTTAGTAACATGATTTTAGGGACGATGTCTATAGTTAACAAGCGATTGCTATTACTAACAATATAATTATGGCACATTGGTATCACTATGCTATTAATAATATTAACTGCATAGACAGTAGCTAACATACCTACTGGAAATCATTGTGCGAGTTCATGTAAATGTACCTACACCTATGTATGTAAATTTACTGTACTGTGCAATTGGTAACATGCAATATATATTTGGACATAATAAATGAATATTACAAATGATTCGACGTCATAAGAAAGATCCCGCTGTAACCTTTAACAGATGACCGCCAACGAGAAATGTTTAAAAATTTATTTCCTCGTTTCGAAAAGCGTATAATAATAATTGATTATAAATTGCAATGACTGAAACATTTTTATTTTTCTAATAATGCATTACTACCTGGATTATTTTTGTTTTATACGCCCTGCAACTAAAAGTGGATAATATCACATCATCAATTCACATTACGCCCAATATAATATGTATGTATCTATCAAAGCAAACATCGGATATATTCGTGTCCAACAGTGTGAGGTAGGTTGGACAGCAGCTATCTTCTTTTTCCTTAAATGTAAAAGCATAGCAAAATAGGAAATCAATTTTTCATAATTTTATTGTAGAAAACGCACGTCAGGTCTGGGAGGGTAGAGTTATGTCGCAAAGGAAACTCTCAAACTTCACATGATGGTACAATATTAATGAAAATGTAACTTTGTTTTTATAAGGACAATATTATTTTATTTCTTTATTGTTAATTTATAGGATCACATAAAAGACTTACATTCAATAACATAATTATTTTTAAAACATAATATACATAAGTGTTATACATACTAAGATATTATACCCTTATAGTGCTGTGCTCGTAAACAAAATTGAACTGCAGCTAAACAGCGATAAACGCAAACACAAGTTCGAAACTTCGATTAAATACGGGAATACGATCTTTAATAGCTTTATGCGCTCGTATACAGTTGTTAGAACTGGTGACTCTTAATACATGGAACGTAACATCACGCCCGCAATCCCCGAACGGAGTGTAGCACACTTTCACGCTTCACCAGTTACGTTTACGTCCCACCGCGGAAAATATGGTGAGGCATCGAGCATAGTTCCCGACCCCAAGATACTACTAGAAATTTCTACTAGAAAAGCTAATTTAGAAACATTCAATAGTACCCGACCCGGAGTTGAACCCAGGACATATTGCAGTCGTGCTTGGAATTCTAAGTATTTCTTATATATGTATATGTTGTCAGAAATGTTGAGGACATTTTAACTATAACCCTCAGACTTGTCGGCTATTATTAAATCATCACGCCACGTTCCACTCCAGGTTTCTGCCCATTACGGGAGAGCCTCATGCACACCAATGAGACATAAAGACAACCAGTTATTACTAAAAAGATTATAATATACCAAATCTTAAAGCGCATTAGATGTTTAAATGATACGATTTGAAATGATGTTATATATTTAAGATATAACTGAGCTATTTGTTTGCTTACACGAATATCAAATATTATAAGGAAGCAACAAGAAGCCAGACAAACGAGCAAGTTTAGTGCCCAACTATGTTTCAATACAGTACTGGAATAGACCACTTGGGAAGTTGCTCAGTGAACAGAACTCCTGTTCTACGGGTCTATTCGCTGCAGTTACAATAAGTAACTATAGAAATTCCGAGGTTTGTTTCCAATAGCGCTTACTGAGTTAATGTTTAGGTAGCTCCTGGTAGTTTTGACCAGCCCGGTTCATACCAGGCGGATATAACGAGACAACACTAAACTGGAATTAATTTTGATTCGTAGTAATAATATACCTTTATTGCAAAGCAGGGATTCATATTTCGTGTTAAAAATGTCATTGTTAATAGCAATTCATCTGATAAACTACAGTAATATTGTTCGTTAAAAATTAAACTATCTAACTGTCAATTACTATTTAACTGTCAATATTGATACTTAATAACAAGAGGATTGATCACAAAATTAATGACCGAAGAATGTTATATGACCTCTAGCAGCAGAAAGTTAATCTTAATATCCAAAATTCTTTTTTTATTTATTTATTAACAAACAAATAAATATACACAAGACAGATTTATTATTATTTAATTTTTTACTTAGATTGACAAAATCTTCACAAAATAAATGATATTAAGTGAAGACATAATTATTACATCATCATGATGACTATAACGATGTTGAGAAGTTTTATCGATTAAATGTTATTTAAAAACAGAGAAAAAATACTTAATCGCTTTTACGTTAATCGAGTGAATAAATTTTATCGAATACACTATAATCAGGTCTATATTCGCCCCAGCATTTACTGTAGACAATAATGAAGCATAAACTTGGGCGAGCTCGGTTGAATAAACTTGAACCAAGACCACGAGACTCCATTATTATATCGAACGGAGGAGACCAGGCAGCCGCTGATGTCGCGCTTCAGAAAATATATTGATAGAGGAGATGAAGATGGAGAAATGCAATTATACCACAAAAGGATTTCTCGATTTATTGTTCAATCTCTTTGCACACTTTACCTCTCACTGGGTGAGATTTCTTAAATCTCTCTCAATTCAAAAAGGATATGAAAAATAGAAGTAAATATGAAATGTATCACAGCAGTCTAGTTTTGATATTGAACACACACATGAGGAAGGGTTCGTTACGTCATTGGATCACAGAGTACCTGATAATATAGACCTGATTATAGTGTAACACTTAGCTCTCGCTTATTTATAAAACAAACAATGACGATAACAAAACGGTTAATATGAAAAACCACACTAAAAAGCAATAGAAAAAATTAGACTGCCACCAGGACTATCTGAAACCTATTAATCGTTTTTAAAATGGCAACATTAAAAGCGACGGACAAAAAATACCATGAAATGTCAAAAAAAGACTTAAATTTGGGTCAACCATAATATTTACTCAGCAATGGGAAGAAACAAAACGCATGATAGTAATAAGAGTTGGATGGCATACGATAAAGGTATAAAGACAAAATTAAAAATCCAAAAATCGTTTTTTGGAATTGAGTGAATTAGATGACTTAATTACAAGCGGTTAATAAGGTACAAAGTTAGTACTTAAACGCAATTGAACATAGAACCATTAAAGTGTATGGAAACAATCGTTTTGAATTACTTTCTATTTCATTCCAAAGAAATGGTTTAGGGAGGGTTAAGTCTATTACGCTCTTGCTTAGTGAAATCTGTGTTATCAGCAAGTAGAGAATTGAAAGCCTAAATAAATAATTTTACAATATATTTATTACATATTTAATACATTTTACAAGTAATCAATAAAAAATATTTAATCATAATGAGATACCTATCGAATTTAATTTATTTAAAAACCTCCAATAATTTTTGAATTCTTAATATCTACGCCATTACTATATAGGTACCAATATAAATACTTTATAAACAACGGTCGTCAATATTTGCGAAATGTCTATGCATATTTATCTGTCTGCTGGTCGTAAAGTAGGTATCTAAATAAAGAAAAACATTTCGAAAAAATATTCTAACTTATATTGTATACTTATTAAGATAAAAATATTATTAAACAATGCTAAAACGACTAAAATAATAAAAAATCTCAACTACCGTTTTAGCGTTTTAAAAAGTTTTCATCAAGCTTATAATTATCCTAATAAAAGCTATATTCCCAGTTAAAGTGATTTCGTGCGCAAAAAGTACACACAATTCTGATTTTGTACACAATATCAACTGATTCTGTACACAAATTGTACGCAGTTTCAACTGGTTTTGTGCACAAAATGATCACAATGAGGGTGAAGAGAACGCTTACAAGTACATCCAAGACCATGCACTCTTCGAGTATCAAGTGTCAATAAGAATTCTCGAGCCAATAACAGGGGATGAAATTCCGGACGGTTGAATAAAGGTCCGACGAGACTACGGAACATTATTATATAGAATCGAGGAGACCACGGGCGACACGCTTTGTATTGAGATGGAAAAATGCAATTACCTTACATAAAATGGCCCCTTGCTTTTATACCAGTGTTCAATCGCTTTGTTCACTTTGTCGTACTTGAAGTTCACTGCACGGCACACTGTCTTTGCATTGTCGTATTGACAAGCACACAAAAGATTGTAACATATGCAAAATTTCGTGAGCTCTATTTGACTTTTATACTAGTGTGAGGCGTAAATTTATATCGAGCGCTATTTTGGTTACGGACATTTTGTAAAGAGATAGGAAGTTAAGTATCGATCAAGGTTTTAAGTGCTACAAATTTAAATTATCCTTATTAATAAAATTAATTTTAACTTACAATTTTACATTCCATTATGTGGAATTTAAATAGAACATTAAACGTAGAAGAGGCACAAGGAGATATTTATTTGCGCTTCGTTCCGACTTATATAAACAAGCTATTCCAAATGTACCTTAATATTAATGGCAAAGTGCGTAAGTTGAACATTATTAATGTTCACCATTAACGAAGCAAAATAAATACATTTATTTTCATTATATTTACGTTTTCCATTTTGCGTAACAATCTTACTGTAAAACGAAATTAACGTTTATAATTTTAGTGAACAATATTTCCCGTAAGCACGAGCAAAATTGTTTTAATGTGTATACATTTAAAATTAAAATCTTATTAAGACTGTAAACTCGATATGGCTGTGGCTCAGCTTACTTACAGTTAATAATGTTACATATCATGTGTAATGTTATCCTTTATATGTATATTAAATTGTTGATTAACTATAAGTTTTATTTTGATGTGATTTTTGTGAATATATCTATAATATTATGTGCCAGCATAACTCACATATGCTTTTTCGATGTTAGCCAAACTACATAGCTTTCTACCTACCCGTAAGCCTCCTCCATGAGCTCTCACCGATCAAAACGAGGTCGCGACGGAAGTAATCGTCAAACAATATAAATTATTTAAGCTAATAATTACATAACTTTTTCACGTTCTATTTGACATGAAAATTTCATAAAATTATATTATTGATGCGGCTGCAACCCTATATATGGTACAAAACTGAGCATTTGGCTCCCATGCAAGCTCGAGGTCCTATAGTAAAATTTCAAGTTGAAACATCCAAAAACAATTTGCCAGACCCGTGTATAAACGCAGGACTTCTTACTTAACAGTCTCACTTGCAACAGCAAGGCCAACAAGGCAGTCATGGAAAGATAAAAAGAAGATAAACGACAAAATATGAACTTACGAATCTGGGAATAAGAGACTGAGTTGAAACAATTACCCACGACTACGCTTAACTCTTAAATATAAATATATATAACAGTACAACATTATATACTACTCGTACTATATCTTAATCCACGCCCCGTTTGGTAACTGCACCGTTTAATTCTACTAAACACAACGTAAGTGAATCAAGCAGTTCCGTGATCTCGCCCCATCTGTTGCGGCCTGCATCGTGCTCGGAGCGGACCCTGTATCATTCCGTTACACTAATGTTTCGTTGCAACATCTTATTCTATCCTAGTTTTACTGGAAACTCACGAAAATATGATGCGTGTGATGCCAATATCATTCTATTATATGAGCATAGTCAAAAGCGATCGCAGTGTGGTACACGGTCTCACGATTCGCTTGTTATGTTATACATCCCACCGGGAATAAGAGGAATGATAGTATCATTTATCACTTTGTGTTTAATGTAAAACCACTGTATTTTATTGTTATATTTAGATATACATATATTGATATAGTTGGTTAGGAAACTGAATTCTTAAAGACATAATACATTATTGGAGATATTGTCGGTGTTGCCGTATGAAAGTATTCACGACAATGTATTTTATTTAATGATATTTTAGCGGCATGTCACATATACGTTTTTAATTGTAGATTTTCCTCATAAACGTATATCAATGAGGATGTATTAATGTTTAAATCATCATCATTATCAGCGTACTCCCGTCCACTGCTGGACATCCACGTCCACTGCTGCCTCTCCAATGGCATGCCACTGAGCTCGATCTTCAGCTCGTCGCATCGAACCAATGTTTAAATAAGTATTTATATTATTATGTTTCCATGTACAAACATAGATTTGCCCTTGACTGTGGTCATATTAGAAATTTTTATTACAATTTATCTCATTAATAACAAACAATACAAGCGAAACTCATATATATAATAACATATCACCAACGATTTTATACATGACAATATTACAATGGATACCACAAACGTACATCGAACACAACTGTGAAAACTCCTTTCGATATTCGTAAATAAATGCTCGTGAAAGTGGTGCTGACATCGAAAACACTGGTTATTTACCGCTTTTGCCACCAATATGCAAAGTGCATTACTGTGCTTATGAAATTGAGGGCAGTGGAAAATCCACTAAAAGCCTTCAGCACTGCAAACAACAGGATGTGTTTATATTTTAGCTATGTGGGTCATAGCTAGTACCTAGTTGATAGAAAAATCGCTAATTAAACACAAACTTTAAGATCCGAGTTTTACAGTAACAGGCATGAAAAGTCTTGATATACTGACGCTGAAATGTTTATGAAGCTATCTGTTTTAAATTGAACAAATCTCGTCCAAAGGTATACAGCAGCCATCATTAGGACTAATAAGTGACTAATCATTAAGATCACCTGACGTTTCTAGATGTATTTGTACACGCTTGACTTTCGAGTTTCGAGACAACTTAATACACTTTGACGTCAGGTGTTGTTGTTAAACCCTAAGTCCACCGTCTGCACTGCTACTGTGCTTTATCTCGCAGTATCTCAGTATTTCAGAATGCAGAGTGTCTCTGACAGTATCCATCTCTCAAAGATTCATAACTTCGATATTAAACCGCATAATATTCATTAGCCATATTACTTACTCGTAATATTTTCGCCGCTGCAAATTAAGCGAGGTAAACCAAGTTTCCTTTTTTAAAACCGAGAAAGCGACTCTAAATTTTCCTCTAAGTAAAGAAGTTAGTAGTGAAATTCTACTCTAGTAAGTAGTTAACAAATTCACAATTTACTTTAAAGATTTGCGCTTGTGACAAGCACGCTCTACTTGGCAAAGTTAAAAATTCCACCTTCAGTGCAATTCTATCTTAAGTACCTACTTCAAGTGCGCTTTTTACTGGCGCAATTGAAAAAGCAGTTCCTAAAAAACTTCCATCCTACATATATCAGATAAATAGAAATCAACTTTGATATAAGGTGAAATATTGTCTTAGATTTGGGAATCGGAACAAATTGGCAACATTTCGTCTATAAATCGCTTTAGGGAGTCGAGGCGTCGTTTAGTGATAGCGCGCCGCGCGCCGTCCATTCGGCTAACTTCCACCTTCCCATCAGCGTATCGCGCAATAGCTCTCCGGACACCGGCCATCCCGATATGGCTAATAGCCAGTGCTATAGCAGGCTTGGCAGCGCTCAATATCAGCAAGCACCAGATTTGCAACGAAAATAGCCGGGCTCAAGCTGAAAACTCGAAAACAAAACCTGTTGGCACATGGAACTTGAAGGCGTATATATACTGGACGTGTGTTGCGCAAGATGCTTCACTTATTTACTATGCGCTACACTACATGTGATGTTACTTCGTTCCAAGTAATAGTAACAGCCCTTACAAAGACTACACGACAAGTAATCAAGAGGTTAACCTTCTATAGGCCATGTACCTATGTATGTATAAAACATAAAAAGGGACCTCAGAAACAATAACATGACTTTCAGTACGTCTTATCTACAGATAAATTTAATCGCAATTAAAAATACCTTTTATCATAGTATATTATTTTTTTATATTTGTTTATGCTTCTGTGTATTTTAAAACACTTCATCATCATCATGAGCCTATCTCAGTCCAGTGCTGGACATAGGCCTCCCTCAATGAGCGCCATCGCGCCCTGTCTTCGGCTTATCGCATCCACATTTTAAAACACTTAAGGAAACTAAAATGTACTTATAACTGCAAATAAAAACAAGACATGGCCGTGATAACTAAATATGATAATTTTCAGTTTTACAATGACTCGTCTACCATTTTCAACCTCACAAGTAGATAAGCAAAAAGACATAACTATGTTTATTATATATAAACTCAAGACCATACTTTATATTTCTATATTTTACTGAATTATTTAATGGTACTTGTAAATAACACGACTAAAAGTACTAAATACTCTAACCTTTTTAAAAAGTACATATATGAAACATTCAAAACGCCAGTAGCGCTCAGCGTCGTTAAGGCTTCTTATAGATCACAGGCCCGTATGCAAATGTGCATACATATTAACTACTGAGGCAAACTGCATAACTAGCAGGCAACAAGTTACTGCGCCGCTGTAATTCTGCGGCGACGGCAGTTAGCGCAGTCTGCCATGCTCTTAGCGACAAAGGTCAGAGGGATTTTCTACTCTCACTTACCTACCTATATCGAATATACCTCTGAATAAACTCACAAATAACTCCATAGATTTTTATATTGATTTTGTTTTACGAGGTGGAAATAAGCAGTGATAGCTTAGTGCGAAAGTCCTAGATTCAAATCCTGACGCACACCTCTTTATAAAATGTGTATTCAAAGGGTTTTAAGATTAAATGTCACTGTTAACACTGAGTGAGGAAAACTTCGTGAGGAAACCGGCACACCTTAGATATCAAAAACGTTCTTCTTTTCGTTCAGCAATAGAACGTTAAAAGGATAGGAAAAAAAGTTATACATTAAAGTGTTTTTGTATTGTATTGTTGTATATTGTATTGTTACGTATTATGTTGTGTCGCAATGTATTGTCTCATATTGTATTGCGTTGTAAAGTATTGTATTGTAAAAATGCATGATTGTAGCTCTACGCAGCAGGTTAGCCTCAACAAACGATATTTACACCAGCGGACGTACTGGGAAATATTTCAGTATAGAGTGAGTACTGTACAAAACACAGTTCATGTCCATTTTTATTTGTCCTTAAAGCGTATACAAAAATTTAAAAAAGTTTAAAAATAATGCAGCTACAACCAGCTTTGGTACTTTTAAAGAGGAAATATTGCGAACAAGTTATACAACGGGTCATTACGACCGGTCGGTGGTTCTAGTGTTAATATTGATTTGCCAATTACATGATAGATCGGATTGTAAGCCTGTAACGATATATACCAGCTAATGTACTCGTAAGTTGTTGTATAGGTCTGAAATTATTTGTGACATCATACGGCTCCGCTATAGTCCCTGGGGGTAATTGACACCTTCTAACTAAATGTGTCTACGGTCTCAAAGGATCTAAATATACCATATATAATATTGTTATGTGTAATGAACTATAACGTAGTGAATAAAATTGTGCAGGGAACCCTTGAGTGAGTCAGATGTGCTTTTCAACGTAACATTCCGCCTGTAATCCCCGAAGGAGTAGGCAGAGGAGCGTCGTACGCTCCCACGTCTCACCTGTTACGTTTACGTCCCATGGAACAGATGGTGAAGTACTTTTTAACGTAAAGTTACTTTGGCAATATTCATTCTGCGAAATTTAGTTTTTTTAGTCTAATTCTTCTAAGTTTAGTTAGTTTAGTCTAACAGTAGTCTTCGAATTTTAGTCTTATAAATATCGACATATCTTAATATTTGACAAACCTGTTTACGACATGTCATCATGATTACATTCAAACACCATTTAACTGATTTTAAGTAAGCATTAGTACTAAGTTAATTATTATAATTTAAATAACTAAATATTACATTATTCAAAATATAATCATAGCGCTCTAACATCATTTTAATTATGAAGATCACAAGGAAAAATAATAACGCAGTGAAAACTACGACAGCATAATTGGTTTAGATTGAGTAGGGCCCAGGGTTCCAGGCTTCTTTCCGGGAAATCTAAGGAAAATCAGACGAACGCTCGTGCCTAAACAAACATTTATTTCTGAGAAAGTTATGTTGGTTCGATGGTATGAGTAGATCTAATACAGATTTTGTGCTATGTAATAACTGAGTAAATTGAAAACAATTTCATGAAATATGAACTCGTAATTGTTGATCGCCACATGGCAACACAAGATTTAATCGTATGCCACTTATTACCATAAAAGTAATTGCTTTTGTGACCTAAATGCAAATCCACTATTTACAAGTATCTCCACTTAAAGTAGGTACTCGTAGAGAACAAAATAGTCCGCATACTCATTAACAGTATTTTGCAGTAAGCTCTTATTGCGGTCTTGAATTTTTATTTCCTTTTGCTGGCTTTAAAAGTGGTAATGCAGTCTCTGAATGCATTGTTTTCTCTCTAGTACATTATTATAAAGGTCGTGATGATCATTGATTTCTTTGTGAAGATCTATCGACACCACAAACTTGTAACTTAATGGATAAAACCTGTAAATATGTCCTATACACCGCATACCATTTTTTATTACTCGGAATTGGTACATGAATCGTTTTATTATACAACGAAAACGGTAAACTAGGTGTGAAAATATAGTCGGTGCAATAGCAAAGAAATAATCCTGTGTTAATTCGCAAGTCACTACACAATACACCGCTGACAAAGAACCCCTAACGACCCGAATTTATCCTGAACTTTCCACTAATACCGTCATTAAACAACCCTTTGTTTTCGGCTTTGATAAAAACGTCGCACAGCACCTCCGACTTCCTAATTTTTATCTTTCACTGCCTCGCGGACAAAAGTAAACACTTTTCAACTGAGACAAAGGCGACCGTAAGTCTATGATCATTTATATTTGAAGACTTCAAATCAACAATTCAGAATACTTACTTAGCAAAAACCGAGCAACCTTTGTAAGAAATTATCCGACCGAAGAAGACGACGAAAATAATGGTAATTACATCGTTGCTTATTTATTTAGGCGTCGGCATTCGTCTATTAGATTAGATTTTCTTGTACCTAATACTTTTATTATTCGTGCTCAGGACTTTATTTAAGTAAATGTTGATATTCTCTTTTTGCAAAAGCAATAAATTGTGTAACCTTTAAGTTCCACGTTCCTTAGAAAGCAAACAATAAAACATGTGATTAAACAGCCTGCGCATATCCGTTTGATTGTAAAATGAATTAAAGAAGTACCTACTTAAGATTACTTACAAATACACAGCTATACGTAAAACGGACTGAATTAGGACGCCTTTAGCCTTAGCCTTGATCTGTTTAGCACAATCTTCGCCGCGAAAAAGAAAAATGCAAACAGAAATTTGTGCTTAAATGATGCTTTTGTACACAAATCACGAAGGATGTATGCAACGCTTTTTAATATACATTTTATAGAATTTGCATTACTTTCGTTCATTATAGTAAAAAAATTATATTCAAATATGCATTAACAAATCCATCGGTTATTAAAACTTACAATTTATGAATCATACAACGAATTCACGAGAGTATTGCGAAAGAAACATGTTGTAACTTAATTTGAAATCGAAAAGTTGTATACGATAAGAAAGGGTAATACAGTTGTTTGGGTATTTACGAGTATTTCTCTGGAGAATATGTCAAAATGTTGCCCTAAAGGTTTCCCCAGCGGCCGAAAGTTCCGCGTTTTGCTAACCTTCAAGATCATTGATTGGCACTCGGCTACCGCCGGCTTGTAAAATAATATTCAACACACAAATTTGAATAAGAATGTAACCTTATTTTGCTATTGTTAACAGTTAAATATATACAAGTTGTTTTACTGAGTTACACTGAATACACGGACTTGTTAATATCTACTAATCGCATTTACTTCCCACAGAAGCGTGTACGTAAGTACATACATAGAATTATGTGCCGCTTAAGTAGCTGATGCTTCTTAGATTACTTGATGGAAGTTTATATACTCGTACAGAGTACTGCTGGTATATGTTGCTCAGTACGCGGTCAATGGTATATAATAGTTAGGAAATTATTATCTTTAGTTCCCTACATTAATACGACTACATTCGTATATAACACTTATTTATTTTATAACTTTAATAATTCATCTTTAATGATAGAACCGCCAAGTGTTGATATACTCTTGTGACCTAAAACTTATAGAGGCTACATCTTACCACCAAAGACATAAATCTGTGACGTAATATATTCTTCGAGGAATAGCATTGTGGCAGAACACGTGTGGTAATAGCTCACTGCACAAGGTGATAAATTCGACCATATGCACATTTTGTAGTAAATTTAACGCCAAACTAAGGGTCTGAAATTTATGATGTTCTTTACTTTTCACGTTGTGATGGGACCGAATGGACTGCACATTTATGCTTCAATTACGCCACAAAACAATTTATTTATGGCAAATAAATATAACGACGGAATAATGCCAAAATATTATCTAACGGTTATAAAAGTTACGAAGCAATCACTTACTACACTGTTGTACTATAACGAACTGAATATCAGATTCATTGTTTCACTTTTAACGCTCGGTGTTCACTGCATACCTACGCATTTAAGGACCCTTCCCTTGCGTGCTGATATAATAATATAATTTTTGTTGATGTACGAAAGTAACTTCGCCTAACTACTAAGAGATCAATTCGTATGCAGGTACATTAATGTTTTCGAAGGTTAATATGTATATATTGTCACGCCTTTTTCCAAAGGAGTAGGTAAATATTATGGATTTCTACAGGCATCCCGGCATACCATCCTGGCGTATTTCTTCCTCCTCTTCTACATTCCTTAAAGTCGTAAACATGCTTATTTGTTGTTCAAACTCTTGACTCTATCTGCTCTTAGGACTCCGCTGGAATTATTCGACGTACGAGTATGTATGAGTATGTATGTGCACCTCTATATAAATACAAAATAATTTATTAACCTTTTGTTTATTCATCTAGTAAAACATCAGGTGAGAAATAGTATATCGACTCGCTTTGTCTAATCATAAATACAGGATTTTATTTAAAATTACATTTAATTTATTTTCCATAACCATCTAAATACTCTAGTTGATACAAAAAAGTACATTTAAGAAGCATTAACTTTTAAAATATACCGTATAAGAACCATAGTCTAAGTCCCGGGAGGTGTCACGGGAAAAATCTCAGTATCAGAAATTATAATTGCCTACTCACCTGCGTTCACATGGGGTTATGTATGACGGCTGTTGCGGTTATTGTAATGACGCAGCTGAAAGCGATCGTTGCTCATTTAGACATATTAGCTGAACTTAATTGCGAAACTTTTGACGATTTCTCCAGTCATAACTAGCAATTGAGGTCCTCGTAATTCGAATAGTTATGATATACGAGTACAAAAGTGGTTTTAAGAGTATTTTCGTATAATTAAACGTGTTACCACCTTTACGAAGTTTCCCGCCATAAATTAAACAAATCTTTTTTTGTACTTTATTCGCGGAATTGCGAAATATCAAGGTGAACATTTTTCCCGCTTTCGTCTCAAAAATTTAGATAACATGGCGGCAAAAAGACTTAATTGACTGAAATTTTATTTTCACTAGTATCGAACACAATACAATATTTTAATACACATTAAAATGACTATACTCTTACATATTTATATTTCTTTGTTACATTATTTCTATCATATGATCACACCAGGTCCCTTGCAGGATAAGAATAGAGCATCGAGTACCAAAAATCTGTGTCTTTACAGATCAGATATGTTTCTTCTACTTTCATATTATGGTCTGCATTACACATAGTTATAATCTACATAATCTGTATAAGAAAATATTTTGATAGTAAAATAGACAATTGTACTACCTACTAAATTCAATAGTCATATTTATTGTTGATATCAGACACAAATACATATGTTGCAAAGAATGTTCTAGATCATGATGCGTTACCTACAAGATTTACGTCGAATAATT
>DWMF01000204.1:0-17031 GCA_018244815.1 Parelbella polyzona | reverse complement strand
GCTAAAACCATTTAGGGACTGATTATAAAATGTGTTTGTCATCGACACGCTAAGAAGAAGAATATGTTTTTTCTGATTATGCAGTGGTAGCGTAGTGAGCTCGATTGCAGCCACCCATTATGCAGTCTTAGGTTCGAATTCTGGAATGTATATTTGACTATATCAAGGTAAGTATCTTAGTAAGTTTGGTAAGTAAGGTAAGCAAAATATAATGAAGGAAAACACCATCAGGAAATATACACAATTCTTAAATGAAAAAGAAAAGAAGATACCACTGAGAAGAAGATTCACGTACTTGTTCATGTGTGCGTGTGGCCTTCTATATTATACGTAATTTCACGTCTGTAATCCCCGAAGCGGTAGGCAGAGGACTGTAGTACATTCCCACATTTCACCAGTTACATTTAAGTCCCATGGAATAGGTGTTGTGTCTATTGCCATACACCGGCCACAATTCCAGACTCCGAGTCACTACTAGAAACGCCAAATTAGAAAAATACAATAGTACCCGATCCGCGATCGGAACCCAGGACCTCTCGATGGACAGTCGCGCGTGCAACCACTCGACCAAACGAGGCAGTCAGATTATATATATACACATATATTCTCAAGCCAGGCGATTTACGCTATCAAGTCGTGCTATATTTTATTTATCTTTAATAAATGTAAGAAGATAAAACAATAAAACAATCAAAAAACATAAGCCTACATAAATTAATGTTGTCAAATAAGTCTAGACAGATCGCTGTGTGATCTGAGAATAAATAAAAGATTACGGTATTAATATAATATTAGCTCAAGAGTGTCCTTGTCATACAAAGACGGCAAAGCGCTGCGATGAAAGACAAAGAGGAATTAGTCTCTACATTCAACTATTCTATGGTTTCACTCGATTTGACTAATTGGTTATTAACGCCACTAAGGTCTCCAATTACTTTGCTTTAGGGAATTATCATAGACTAAAGAACTATAGAGTTTACACTCTCTATACCGTATTAATATAGGACGCAGCTAGCGGCAAGGCTGCAAATAAATTAAAAGCCTAGTCTTGTTGAGACCTGGATATTTTTCAAGATATGTTGATACTATCCCTTCGGTAACTGATTAAGCATTGGTCTGTTAATGTATTATTTATTTATCAATCTAGTTATTAAGCAAATTGGTCTATCAATCGGTATTAATAACGTCGTTAAATTAATTACATGTGAAGAGTCTTTGTGTTCTGGATAATACAGTATGCTATGAGTTTGCAACCACTAGCTCAGCAGCAAGCTCAGCAGTTACGTTTGTAACTGATGAGCGAGAGGTCCTGGGTTCGACCATGCGTCTCCCAAATTGTTAGATACTGGGTTTCTCTAATTAAAAGTTCTCAGTGGTAGGAAGGAATCTGGATTTGTGTCTAGTATAAAGCAATAGACTCGTCCCCTATTTCATAACATATCTGGTGAAAAGTGGGAGTACCACACTCCCCTATCTATTCCTTCGAGGGAATATAGGCGTGATGGTGTTTTATAAAGAACCCTGTGGGGCTGACGATTTGTAAGTGCTCCTTGCACTGACAACCCTTGCTATGTGCCGGCGGAAACCACGATTCAGATTCACATACTGGCTAGTATTAACTCTCAGAACTTTTTGAAAACTTCGTTCATGTCGAGATAGAGTGATCAATATTGACGAAACACGTTAGCACTCTACGGATCGAGATATTTGACATACGGTGTTGCCATTCTACCCCTTGAGAACCTGGCATCTCGATATATCTAATAATTCTTATGAAATTTTGTTCTAAAATGTATGAAACTATTATTCAATATCATGAATATTATTCAGTAATATGTTAAAAAAAAAGAAAAAAAATTCTGAGGCGTGTGCAGTCTGCCAACCCGCACTTGGCCAGTGTGGCAGATTATGCCTAACCCTCTGAATATGAGAAGAGACCCATATTTCAACAGTGGAATGATTAATGGATCGATTATTTTTTTTTATCTATAAAAATGTAATTAACTTGAGGAAGTTAAATGGGTAAGAGGTTTTCATTGGATGTCGATTAGATTAACATTATCTCCTATCAAGACTGAGAAAGCTCTCGAGGTGAGGGAAAAGTTTAAATTATTCATCTTATCGCTACAAGACGCGAGAGTTGATTGACTTGATGTTATCATGAAAGCACTTCATCTTCATTCTATTTTATAAAAAAATAGTAACATCACGTCTATAACTTTCAAAATGGTAGGCACTAGAGTGTAGTACACTTACGAGTTTGATCAGTTAAGTTTTACGTCCCATGGAATAGGTGGTGAGACTATAGACTTCGAGCCAACACTAGAAATTCCTATTAGAAAATCGAAATAGTAAAATTCAATAGTACCCGACTCAGGATTTGAATCGTGGCTGTTGACTAAGGTGGCAGGCTATTACGAGTATATACATATTGAAATATACTTTGTAATATACCTGGAATGTAATAAAATATTTGAACGTCCTTCCGACCTAATAGAGCAATATGTTGTTTCATCATCGAACCTTTTTTCGTACTGCTGCTGGATACGGGTCTCTTCTCAGAATGGTCCAGGCCACAGGCTTCTGCAACCTAATATTTGCCTAATTAAACTATTTCCATGTTGATTATAAAAATGGTTTAATTAGGTTAATTTAAATCATTTTTGTTTTAAACGTGGCTTTAATAATTATATTATCAATTATTCAACACGTCCCTTCACAGCGTGAGCACATCGCGCGTCGAATTGGATGGTTAAACGATGACGGCTAAATGAATCGCGTTAAATGAATCCAAATGAGATTGTGTTTCAGAACAATATAACCAGTGGTATAATTGATATGTTGACAGCTAAAATTGTTCTTGACGTAGAACTAATAGGAGTTGTCGAACTTATAGTGTGTGTCTTATTGCATGTTTCCTATGGCTGAATGACTAAATTTTAATAATACAACAGTCAAAATGGATGTACATACATATCTACGTAAATACATGTAGTTTTGAAAATACTTATAATAATAAATATATGTACGTATATGATTATTCGCCTAAATAAGTTTTATGGTGGACTAGATAAATGATAGTTTGATAATACCGATAGAATATCAAAATTTTTATACTTCAGTAAAGTTTCAATTATAAAGGAGAGAACGCGACATCACGCCTGTAATTCCCGAAAGAGTAAGTAGAGGAGTAGTACACTGCCACGTTTCACCAGTTACGTTAGCGTCCCATCTTGGAATAGACGGTCATGCTACTCACACATACCGGGCACAAATCGATGGCATCCATCGATAATTTATTAAAGGTATGATAAAAACAGTCTTGTTTTGTATCCTTGCATAGACAACGTAGTAGTTACGCAAAGTTTTAAAGCTTTCAAGATAAGTTCAGATGGGTAGCGGTTTTATCTTCCCTTCGCTGTAACTCTCTGACGCATTAGTTATCTGATTTCAGACGTTATCCATAAACGCGGATACTTTTTACCTTAACCTGTTTTGGGGAAAACTGATAAAGTAGCCGTGTTGTTAATGTGCTATTTTATATACACAACAACATTCGTAGGACAACAATCAAGTTATACGCTTATGGTCCTAGTTACTAAAGAACTTAACTTTGCTTAACTTGCCATAGAACTTCAAGCCTCTTCAAGATTAGTTACTGTTATAAATACTCTGCGTGAGCTTGACGTCATGTGTTCAATAGAAGTTTACTGATTTACATAAATAAAACAGAAATTTGTGCTGTAAATCGTATTTTCTCAAACATTGTTTTTGCTACGTTATAAATTTGCTTATTAAATGTTCCCGAGCATCCCGCATACGTTTAGGAACGTTGTAAAGTTTTGTTAAACTTGCGATGTCCTACTTTTTCTTTGAGTTTTGGTTTGTTTTAAAGTTACTAACTATGTACGTACTTATCCTTGACGTTTCGCGGTAGCGCGTACTAGTTTTATAAGAACATGTTTTTTCTGAGTTTCATAATATATTGGCTGACTCCGTTATTTGAATTGGTTGCAAGCACGACTACCGATCTGTAAGTCTAGGGCTCGATCTCCGATTGTGGTACTATTAGATTTTTGCCTTGAAATTTCTAGTAATGGCTCATAGTCTGAATTTGGGCTCTGTTCTTTTGGGCTCAGTAAGGTATTGCACAGTGTATGGATGTAAATATATCTGGTAATACGTTAAAGTGCACTAAACAGCTGTGCCTATCTCATCGGAGATTACAGCCGTACCATTATCTGCTGTAGTTGCGAAATGCCTCACATATAAACGTGCATAGACGTGCTTATATTTATCTCAATTCGATTAGATAACACGAGAAATTAAACAAGTAAAAGTTAATACAGCATTATCTCCAGAAGATAAGATTGTCAGATCATTTATAAAGTGCAATCTGCAAGACACCTCATTAATATAATTTAAAAATATTTTCAATGTTGCGAGAAATGAATTTCACAAATAAGGTTGTGGTAATTACTGGCGCTGCATCTGGTATAGGCGCTGCGACAGCTATCAGTTTCGCTAAATTAAACGCCATTTTATGTATCGTTGACATAAGTGAGAAAAATCTCCGTAAAATTGAAGAGGCATGTGCAGAAATAACTAAGAGTAGTGTGCTGGCAGTTGTCGCTGATGTCAGCAAAGAGGAGGAAGTAAAAAATATTGTGGAAACGGCAAGGAAAGACCTGGGAAAGATAGACGTTCTAGTGAATTGCGCTGGCATCTGGCGCAGAGGAGGTATACAAGACGCAGATATTGTTGAAACATTTGATACAATGATCTCAGTGAATCTTAGACCTATTATTGCTATCACAAAACATGCACTTCCTGCTTTGATTGAGAGCAAAGGATGTATAATAAACATATCCAGTGTGACTGCGTTGATAGAAATCAAAGATGCATTAGCGTACAGCATTTCTAAGGCAGGCGTGACAAAATTTACTAAATGTGTTGCTTTAGATTTGGCTAGACACGGCGTAAGAGTCAATTGCATATCACCTGGTCCAGTCAAAACAAATCTTTTATTAAACTCCGGTATAAATGAAGCAGAAAATGAAAAGGCATGGAATAACTGTAAGGAAAGTGTGCCGTTAAAAACTTACGTAAAACCTGAAGAAATAGCCGAATTAGCAGTGTATTTGGCAAGTGATAAGGCCTCAAGTGTTACTGGTTCAGATTTTTTTGTGGATGCTGGGATGAAGTTAGGAAATTATTCAGATGTTTCCGAGTCTTAGGTCCGTTCCGAGGGTGTATCATAAAGTATAAATTATATTTACTTATAATTCTATAGAATTTCACATGAAATATCTGTTCATAGATATTGATTGTGTATATATTATTTATATGTATTTGGGTAAGAACATCAATGTATTTCGTATGTTACTAGTAGGTTATCAAAAACAATAATTGTGTATTTATAAATATATATTTTTTAGTACTTCATAAGAAATCACTTTAAGCATTTCTTTAATGTATCAGGTAATTGCCACAATAACTTCAAGGTAGTGACCAGGGCAGACCAAGTGGGATTGCCCACAGCAGTCACTGATTGCCTGCTGGGCCCATGACGTAGTATTGTTTTGTATGCGATCATTATTGACATGTGAATTTTGGTGTGAAATTAACATTTTTGTCCGTTAATATTTTTTTTTTGTGAAATAAAAAAAAAATCGTTTTTATATTTTATGTAGCTGGTTTCATATCGTTCTCCGGCCCGATTGCTCAGCGTGTCTATAATGGGCAAAAACTCACGGGAGCCTGACATTCAGCGGTAGATCAGATTTAAACTGGCTGCCAATTTGTTTGTTTGCGGCGTATATAGATAGAAGGTGGTAACATTATTTTCATTAACGAAGACATTTAGAAGTACGCAACGTTTTTTGATGTCATTAAACATTCCTCTTGACGAAAGGCGTTGAGAGCAAAAAGGACGTGTTGAATACATTTGCAGTTATTAACATAATTTGTCGACTTAATTGCGTTCAGGCGAATTATTTTTAAAATATAATTTGATGTTATATGTATAAAGCCTCTGACCGCCTCGTTGATCGAATGGTTGCAAGCGCGACTGCCGATCGGGAGGTCTGGGGTTCAAATCCCGGGTCGGGTACTATTGGATTTTTCTAATTTAGAATTTCTAGTAGTGACTCGAGTCTGGATCAGTGCGAAGTGTATGGCGATAGGTTCACCATCTGTTGAGAGGCGTAAAAATAACTCTTCGTGGATTACTTGCGTGATATTACGTTGGTATGTACTTATGTATAAATAAATCACAATGAGATATAATTCTAATTGTGTCATCAGTTATATTCCCTAATCTTTTACGGTGTTGCGCAATGATTTATTCCGGAAATCAAGTGTATCTTCAATCTTATTTATTATATTGATGATGGTGACGATGATGATGCAACGTCTTGATTCTATCACTGTTTATTGACTAAACTCTTTGAACTCTCCTTTATTTGAAATCAATTAATTGCTTTTCGCAATTCTGTACGGTGTTTAATTAAACTGATTCAACAAGTGGCTTTCAGTGATTTGTTATCTGTTACTGGTGAATGACACGAATGACTTGTACATAGTATATCTTATTAATATTTGTTAAATAACTCTGCGTTCTAATTTTATGTACTGTATGACTTTACATTTGCGTGAGTAGACAAATGATATGCGACGAGATAAGACGTAATATTACTGAGATTATAGTAATTGTTTCGTTTCAGATATTTTTAACTTAATACATTTGTCGGAATTTAAATAAACCTTATCTACATATTACATAGGTACTTAAATATTCAAAAGTGCGATCTATATGATATTGTAAGAAATTCGTTGTTGCATGACTGTATAAATCTTATTATTAATATTATAACGTCACGCCAGTTGCCCCACTGGATAGGCAGGGAAGACCTCAAATATCTCTTCCTACACGGATATGACGTAGATTTTTTTTTGTACATTCTTTCATGCGCAGTGATTAAAATATGTGTAAGAATTCGTATAACACTACGCTTTTTATATATCTGCAATAATATGACCTTTTCTAAACAATTAAGTACGAATTCAACATCTTGTGTAAAGAAAACACGCACGAGTTCGGACACGCGGTTTAAAACAAGATGGCCGCGGTAATACTCGTAAATGCCGACAACAACATTTACGCAACAACTACATTTCCTTAGTAGCGACATCTATGTACAAGCACCAAATCTCCGTCTATTATGTACGGAGAAAAAAAAAGTCTTATATTATTTTATTCTACAATATTTTTTTATTTAGATTTAAATAGTACTTACTATTTATGACGATTTTTTTTTCTTTGTATTCATCACAAGTTTTTAAATTTGAAATGTCAATATGTTTCGTATTTCAATTGTTACGCAATAGAAAGGAATAGAACATTCGATAAATGAAAGTAATTGTTTTAGTACTAGTTATAATATGAATATATTTGAAGCGTTCTAAATCAACATACAGATTAGGCATTGTTGGGTAGTATGAAAAAAATATCGAGCTATGTGGCACTCACACACACACCCACACTAACAGATCGTCATCGTTCTCTGCTGGGCACAGACCTCTCCAATGGAACGCCGCTGAGCTCGATCTTTAGGTCTTCACATCCAACTGCTGCCAGTCACTTTGCGTATAATGGTCACCCCATTTAGCTAGAGGGCGTCCTTCGCTACGTTTGCCAAGTCGCGGTTTCCACTCAGAACACGTCTGCTTCAGCGACTATAGGTTCTGCGACAGATGTGACCAGCCCGATGCCACTTCAGCTTACTAATCCTTTAGCTATATGGCATAGCTTTTTAACTTTTGCACAAAAGCGAGTATATGTAGTCATGTCAGTGCAGAAAGACCCTCTAAACTGCAAGTGTATCTACGCTCTGTGCTTTCGCGTGCAAGTTGATTTAAAACGACAATCTGTGTGAGTGGCGGCGCGGAGCAGCGAATCGAGTTTATTTTATTAGAAAATCGAGATACAACACGACTCGTTCAGATTAAAGTGGAGAGTATGTCATAAAGAAGGACGAGAAGTAAATTAAGAGAATATACACAAGGACAAAAGATTATTCGAAGACTTGAAAGGAATAAGATCGTTGACCAAGGTATTTTGAGCAACAATGGAGTAAAGGTAGTAATTGTATTGTAATGACCCCAAATATCCCTTACGGGGTACGCAGAGAGTATTAACCACCATCATGATGGTCATTAGTCAATTTCTTCATTTTGTAATATACATATATTTTGTAATATTTAGTAATAAATAGTTTCCATTTATGTGGGCAGACATAATAAAACACGTGCATTGATTTTAGGTAAAATTTCTGACTTCTGCGAAATTGGGCGAATGCAGTCAGCAGTCAGGCTTAATCAAAATTTAATTCTTCACATTCTTGGAAGAAACCCGTGTCCGTCCAGCATTTGATAGTTTATATCGGTTAAGAAAAATATTGATAATCCGATTGTATCGTATCGAATGTGTAAGCGCAAAGTTTTTTTTATTTATCAATTTGGTTGGTAAATTTTAAGTGTCATTTCTTGCTTTGCTAGAAGTTTATTTATAACTAGTAAAAATCAAATAGGTATGAAAGGCATTATACATGACGATTTCATCGTACATTACACTACATTTTAAAAAAACAATTTGTTACGATTATCTAATGCCATTGTGCAATCTAAAAAGGTCATATATATAGACTGATATAGACTGTAATCGTATTGGAAATCTGATTTACGAGTAAGTACTTATAGCCTAGTACTGTGATCACGAATGTAACATGAGAAAAAATTTCTACAGTAACAGTTTTGTCTATGTAAACTAAATGAATATTTTACGTAAATGAAGCTATTAGCGAAAGTTAGAACCTACATAAAATAACAAACATCTTACAATATGAAATTCACAATAAAAACAAAACACAATGAATGCAAGTTGGAGCTATTTGGCTCTCGTTCGTTTGCTCATTCGCGAACGAAACTGTAAGAACTAGCAACGAAATAAAACCTGGGAATGTTACTCTGCAGCCCTTTCTCTTTTCCCTCCAATTGTTACAGTCGGAATATTTTATCGTATTAAGTTTTTGATGAAAATTAATTCATAATAGTAAAATTTGTTTTTTTTTTATATTCCAATATTACATTTTTAAATTCATTTTAAAATATACATTGAATTTAAAGTTATTAAAACATTCTTTTATGCCAGATGGAACGGCATAGTATGAGTTATAGTAATTTATACTAATTTTGCTCATTTCTAGTTTACGTTGCAACGGTCTAAACAAAAACATATGTCGCTGTCATTAATTGAAAATTGTCAGTGTTATTCTTTACTGTCATTAATGTCATCAGCTTACTCATTTTAAGTAGATTTAGTCTACATTTATAATGTAATACAAATGAAAAGTATTACAACGCATAAAATCGAAAATTATTAACAAACATATATTCCTTTGAAAATATTTTTAGAATAACAAATTAATAGAAATTTACCACAAGCTACAAAAGGGTAGATTTTTAAACATCATCCTGAACATTCTAAGCTTATCCTACTCATTTATTTTTATTTCAGAGAGCCGCACTTTATAACAGGACCCGATCATTCTTATCATGGCAACATTACGTACGATGGTAAATAAAAAATTCGTAAATAAGAGAAAGTAGCGAGAAATCCAGTGTTGTCGCTAAGCCGATACCAACAATAGGTGTATTCCGCTATCTCAAATAGCCTCCCTTAATTAATTAAACTGATCTTCTTAGCGCCACCCTGGAGGGGATCTACCGTGAATGTTTCTGGGTTTGATACCATTTGTTTAGAGGAGATTGCTTTAATTAAATTTGTAGAGCAATTCCGTTTTTTTTATTGACAAATGTGGACTTGAAAATATATTCTTTTATTGCGCGTTTACAAACACATTACTGATAATATATTAATAATACACATGTCATTTCTTGTTATGTATCTAATATTGTATTTGGTTACCTATTATTATATATTAGTTATTTATTTAGTATTTATTGTAACACCTATAAATCTAGGTGCGTTTAACAAAAGGCGGACTTAATGCCCCAATGGCATTAAGCATTTTAGTTAGTGTATTTTGTTGCAAAATCTTAACAAGCGTCCGAGAGTATTAAACTTACTGTGCATTACCATCGGGGGTTCTGGTCGGCAATTGAATTTAAGTGAAATGACTGGCTTAAGATCTTAAGTTTAAGAACTTGAAGGCTGAGATTATCTCGCAAGTGGATTGTGATCTGCGCGGCATCTGATTTCACCGCTTTTGAATCTTGTTAGTGAAGCGATATTAGTTCCATCTTAGTAGTTACACTAAGTTAGTGACGAGATGGTGATTCGTGTTTGTAAGTTAGACACTAGTTACCTAAGTTACTCTTATGGAATAGTGGGTAAGCATTGGCATAAACTACGCAGGAATCCAGCCTCCACGTAACTTTGTAAACACAAAAGCGCGTGCGGATTTGAACCCGAGACCACTGCAGTGGAAGACTGCAATTTAACACTCTCACTTGGTTTTAAGTGAATGAAAATAAAACTAAAAAGAATGCCCGACGCGAGTGTGGCAACACAGCTTGTGGTTGCATATTTCTGCATTCATTAACTTAGTAACCGCGAGCGGGCTTTGTGGTTGCGAGGATTGAAACCAATGTAAACAGTGCATAAAAAAGGAAGGCGAGCTTTGCTCTTAACGTATGAAACATCACGTCTGTGAGTCTATAAGAGGTAGGCTGATTGGTGTAGTAGATAAACTCTTACGATCCATCAGTTAAATTCCATGTCACATCATCATCACGACCTCGAGTCACTTAAAAAATTCTGAGATAGTAAATTCATTTAGCATCCGACCCGGGAAAGCGGGACCTCTCGATCAGCAGTCACGCTTACAACCATTCCATCAACTATACAGTCAGTAATATAAAAAATCTAAATATATGACAGTCGTCAAAAAATGACGACTCTTTTAATTTATCCCTTAGTCAAAACAATAGGAGTTTACTCCATCCGTTCCTTTACTCTCGTGGGTAGAGAGTATGATTCAATCCTGTTTTGACACGATACAGTGTGTATAAACCTTCAGTAAGCTTGTCTCTTCTGTTCCCGTAATGTCCTACGTGACCAACATATACATTATGTATCTGCTTATGTCTCTTACGACATTTACTTCGAACTACAATAGCGTCAGTTATTGAGAATGGGTACATGACAAATGTAAGAGTATTGTCAGATTACGTCCGGTCGAGAGTTCTCGATAATTATTACTGGCTTTTTGACAATTTTTGTAACAAATTTAATATTATTATAACAATTTAGATTTACTGTTTTCGTGTAATATAAAATATTAAACCCGTTGCATTTTCATTTTGTTTTCAATATGTAAAACTGATTCTGTTTCATAGAGAATAACTTCTCAAGCTTTTGTAAAAGTTTAATACACACATGTATATATTTGTAGAGATATTTTTTTGGGCCGTTATGTTTGGTACACTAACGAAAAATAAAGCTGAAGGTGTATTCCGGAACTGTACCGCCTATTCCAAAAGGGATTATACAGCGCGCTACAGTTCCAATTATACAGGGGGATGCCGACGGAATATTGAGAACGGGAATGAACGCGATAAGCGAAATTATTGTACCTTGAATATTATGTTTTACTTTCTTATATTGAAATGGTGTATAGCAGGAGTTTTACGAGCACGGATTCGTTATTTATAAGACTGGTGAATGTAGACAGTATATAATATGATAATGGCCATAACAAAAAACCATTCTTGCGTTGTTAATGTGTCCGAAGGATAGACCGGGTTGCTTATTTACAAATCGCTCACAGCTGCTTTTTATGTCACGGATTTGTAAACGATATACAAGAGTATCTACTAAAGAAGAAAGTCTAAAATTATTATATTACCCTGACTCTGAATAATTTGAAATAGGTCATAAATGTGTAAGAATGAAAGTATATTAAAAAGTAACCTTTTTAAAATTTTAGTTAAACTTTTTTCCTAAGTTGAAATTAGAATTTGAATTATTTTTTACATTTATTGGCTTTCAACAACAAATCGTCACTCTCGTAATACCTCGAAAGGGGAGGCAAAAGAGTGTAGTACTCTCACTTTTGACCGTTTATTTATTTGTAAATAAAAGTGACATTATCAATTTTCTATATACTGTAAAGAAGGTTAATTATTAATTATATTTGTGGGCATTAAATCTTCTCGCTAGAGACAAATGGTGAACTGCAATTTGCTTTATAATCACACTTCTCTTACCTTAGGTGTGTCGAGTCGAGCCATTATTTCGCGTGACGTTTCATTCATGCTAAGTAAGGCTCGCGCCGAGTCTTACCGTTTTTGTTAATATTCATGAAACTAGTATTATTTTGTTCATTATACATTCAGAAATTGTGGTCGTTATTCGAAAAGGGATTGTACATTGCGCCACCGCGACCGCTCCAATTGTATAGCAAAATGTCGGAATATTGAGATTGGGTATTAACTTGATGGCTGGAATATCTGATTATTTATCGGCAAAATTTGGCAGTAAAATTGTTACATTTAGGCTAAATAAAGATCCCACTAAAACACTTACGTAAAATAAGGCCTAAACTCCCATCCAAAAATCATCATGATCATCATCATTATCAGACAGGTCTCTCCAATCGTCGGCCACTGAGCTCGATCTTCAGCTCTTCAAATCCAACCGCTGCAAGCCGCTGTACGTATATCGTCACTTCACCTAGCTGGAGCTTGCTCCTGGCCCGTCAAAAATGGTGATAATGCTGAGTAACCCCGGGTCGGTTACTATTGGATTTTTCTAATTTAGAATTTCTAGTAGTGACTTGGAATCTGGATCAGTGCCCGGTGTATGGCAATAGAATCACCACCTATTCCATGGGACTTATACGTAACTGGTGAAACGTGGGGGTGTAATACACCTCTCTGCCTACCCCTTCGGGGATTATAGGCGTGATGTTACGTTTAGTAGATAAAACGTAACATGACGCCCATAATCCTCGAAGCAGTAAACAGAAGTAGTACACTCTCCCGTTTCATCGGTTACTTTTACGTCCCACCATGCAATAGACCTATTGCAATACACACTGCGATAGGCTTGACGGACTTGGGTTCGAGCTACTAGTCGATATTTATACGAGATACTTAAATAATAATAAATATTTCGTAAATCAACAGTTTACACGCCCCATATTTGCCTGTGTAATTAGTTAATACGTTTTGTACGTGACTCCAATACTGCTAAGATACATTAAATATTGACTTATCTGCTTTCATTAATGGCCTCCACAGAGCAAATACATACATAGAATCGTCTGACATTTACTGATAGCTTTGAAATTGTTGAAATGAATTTGCCATTGAAATTGTAGATAACATGTTTTAGATGTAGATAATATGATCACGCCTACACGCCTACACGCCGATACACGGAGATCTAAGAAGGAAAGAAAAGCACGTCAGATCTTTAAGTAAAGTGATACTGTGCACTCAGTCCTCTCGGTTAACTGACAAAGGACATGGCGTGATGATATAATAATATAGGCGATGATATAATAATGAGTAATTAGACAGTTTAAATTGTGATTAAGAAAGAAAATGTTAAAATTTAAAATAACTTAAAATTAATTATTAATTTGTTTCAAAGGTATTTAAATTATTAATAACACTTTCACTCTGAAGAATTACTTCGCGTTAAAATAGCTGTTTCATTATGAAACGTAAATTAAGTCATAAATATATCAGGGTAAGATATTTTCGGATTAGATGTCATCGAAATAGGTTCAACGGTATAGCGTAATAGACTAAAATATGACGAATTACAGATACTATAAAATCATCATCATCATCAGCGTCAGTCTCTGTTGCCACTTGCCACGACCTGCCTGGTCCATTACTGGAGTTAGCCTCTCCAAAGAAGCTTTTGCTAATAATACACGCAGTGCCTAGACATGCGCGTCAAGGTTTGCAGAATACACTTGCAGCTTCTCGCGCCCCCTATACTCGTCGTACTCGTCATCCAACCCTATCATCTTTTCACTTGGCCATTGGTCTCCTTTCAGAGTGAGAAGGGTTAAGATTGCCCTGCCATGCCAGTTAAGAGCGGGTTGGCAGACCCGTTGGTATATAGATATGTATCTCGCATAGGGGATATAAAAAAATCAAACAAAAATAATATACGACATATCTGCTAAGGACAGGCTAGGACAGCGAAAAATAATACCACTTTGATCCTTTTGTCTTCTGTTATCTGATATGAAAAGGTATACCTTTTGTAAATATGATAAAATTTTAGTAACATTGTCTACCTTTCAAAATATTACACATGTACTAAATTATAAAACTGTTAACCTTTTTATGGGATTAAGGATTTTTAATCGTAATTTGTATTGAGGTCAGTAATGACTAAAATGCAATTTCACGCTTGTAATCCCCGAAGGGGTAGGCAGGGGAGTGTAGTACCTTCCCATGATTCACCAGTTCCGTTTAAGTTCCATGGAATAGACGGTGAGCCTATTTATGGTTTTTATTTTCCTATTTTCGTTAGTAATCCATTCTTGATAACTATCTCTTGAAAATATATGAAATAGCAAAAATGTATGAAATATATAAATGTCGAGATTTTCAGTTGTCAAACTAGAATGCATTAAGACCCAGTAAACAGAGTTGGCGGCGCCACAAAAATACTGGACTAATCTTACAGGGCATTAAAATTCCGAGCTAACATAACCAACGCTTGTAAAATTGTCGCGCCGCCCTTCGCTAATTCAAAAACATGGCAACACCGAGTTTGCCGGGAAAAAATATTGCCAGCGCGAAATTACTCGGTAATTCAGGAGGCACAGATAAGCTATATCTACTTTATTTGAGGGTATTTCGGATTAAAATTGCTAGCTTTGTTCAGTTAGCGTGGCTTTGAATAGATTGCATTTCATTACTCGTTGGTATTATTATTTAATGTTATCGCGTGATAAAGAACTGGCAAGGGAATATTACATAAGGATAAAGTTATTTCGCTTCGTTCAATGACAATATTTTGGGTAGGGTTAAACTGGAATCATACGAAACACATGCCCAGAAAACTTGCTCATCCCTGTCTTGAAGAGTTCTACCTGCTGTGTACTTTTTGGGAACATGTACAAAGACGTTATAAAATGTATCGGCGCTTCTGCTTATCCCATAAGACACTTGACGCGATTATATAATAGTAATAGTACCTAATATTAAACAGATTGTGCGGCTATTAGTCAGAAACTGATTTCTTAATTTTAAATTATATGTAATTTTTCTTGAGTATTTAACTAAGACAGGGTTTTTTATTTGCCTTGGATTTTAGGTTCAACGTTTTCGTATTATAGACCTCATTTCGCATTTTGCCATCAAATGTCTGTGCGATTATTCAAATACTATAGTATCATTATGAGTTTTAGCGTCTACTATGAATTTCTCCAGCTGGCTAGCCACACCGCCGCGCTGAAGTACGGGTTGGCAGACTACACACAACTCAAAGCACAGTCAAGAAAATCTGAGGTATCAAGGTTTCCTCAAGACGTTTCTTCCGAGATTCGCATCTTGGTAGGCGCCATAATTTGAACCCTGGACCACCCAAAGTGGGGAGCCCATAACTACTATTGTTTGTCTGGAGACATGGCGCTTGTGTTTTTTTTAATAGATGGCAACATTCGCTAGTGATTAAATTCTTCAGTTTGGCAATTGATGTCTAAAAAATATATTCAGGAACGTATCCTATATTCTCATTACATGATACATAGACATTGTAATTGTACAGGATCTTCTGATTACGTCTCACAAACTCGTAGTGAAGTTAATCAATCAATTTTCCGCCAATATTTTCGAAGGTCAACGCGTAATTCCTTTGTACCTACAGGGACTGCTGGCAACGTCAATTTTATAGAGAGATTTAATGGAAAACAATATTGGATGTTTATGTTCAAAATGTTTTGAATTACATTACATGTCTCGTTAAATTTTCACATTTGCCATTTGACTCAAAAGTACGCAGACTGTTTATTTTAATTATTATTATTATACAAACATGTTTTTAAATTATATATATGCATAGTATACATAAATTATAACTTACATAGTTACTTAGTATTATAATAATTATAATAGGTATACATAAGTACGCATGGGATCATATTGAAACAGTTACATGCCCTAGCCGCATGCTCAACGTGTTGATGATGGGCGCACAGAGGAAGCCCCTGGACATAGGACCTGCTGGACAGCAGTGGATTTAGACAGGCTGAGGGTGTTGATGATCATGATGATACTTATATACTTTTGTATATCTAGAGAGAACGAACATTTGCGCTTATCACACAAATATTTGTCCTGGATAGGAATCGATTTTACGGTCTCTGGCTCAGCTAACGTTCAAGTCATTGGATCAATGCTCTGGTTATTAATTAATTATGATTGTTTTACATGCACTCGGCTTTTAATATTCCTTTTGATTCATTGGTTTACAGATTTGACATATAGAGGGTCTAGTAATGTTTATGGAATATTCTGACGGAATTAAGTCTGAACATGTCTTTGTAATTGTCCTAATAAATCCACGTACGAATCGCAAGATCCGCGGCGTTGGATTTTTGGCTCAATTTGAAATAGGAACACAAACGGGGCACGGTTATTTAGTGGCCAAATAAAACACTGGTCTATTATAACTTCGTATGCTTGAAGCGTAAAGAAATTTCAAATAATCTTCTATTACTGTTTTTGGGTTTGTTTTTAAAATGAATCTATTACGCCTCTGCTCTTTCATACGGTTCAAGCTATCTCCGTACTAAGTTTGTACAAATTGATTCATCATCATCATCAGCCTATCTCAGTCCACTGCTGGACATAGGCCTCCCCCAATGAACGCCATCGCGCCCTGTCCTCGGCTTGTCAGCATCTGCTTGCAGCCTTTCGCAGATCGTCATCCCACCGGGTCGGAGGGCGTCCTACGCTACGTTTGCCGAGCCGCGG
>DWMF01000203.1:0-17081 GCA_018244815.1 Parelbella polyzona | reverse complement strand
CGGAAATACACGTCGAAAATCTCCTACCTCAGTGCTAAACACGTCCAATCGGCTTACGTTGCCTCTGACGATATTGACAGTTCAGAACAGCTGGCCCTAATCTGAACAGCGACTGCGATAACTTCAATAAATTTATCAACGCTGGCAAAATTGTATAAACAACATCGAAAGCGTATGAAAACAACAATTACGTAAATGGAAAGACCTGATAAAAGCGAGCTGTACACATCGATTCAGCAAAGTTAGTCGCAAGACAAATTGCAGTGCGGTCCCGTCGACGGTTGAGGCTAAGCATATATAATTCAACCACTATATCAGGCACCAAGATTTTATTACGACGCGTTAGTGCTGGCACATGAGCTACCGGAATGTCGATAGGAAAGTCGATGAATTGTTTCATTCCAAACGTACTACAAAAAATTTTGAGTAAATAATTTAAAACCGCCTGCCTGGTGCTCTGTTTTTTAATACATTAATTGATCTATCTTCTGGTATAGAAAAGCTTAATTTTATTGTTAAATATTTTAATCTTAATTTGCAATAGGATAACATCCCATGGCTTAGGACAATTATTTTTCATAACAATGAGATGTCCAGAGAATACTCCAATTTGCTCTAATTTGAACTGAAGGATGGACAAAGTTTTAGAACTGCTCATAAGTTGCACGAAATGTACATGTGCGTGCAAACAAGCATACAATGATACATGAAACACCATCTTAATATGGCTTCTGAAATTTAGATGTTATGTATAATTGTCACATACATTAAAATTTATCTTGTCATTTGTTTTATCTTTATCTTCTTCTTGTTTAATAATCTATTAGTATTGTTTACAAAATTTGCATTGTTGTTATTGCAATAAAGTTTATCACTGCGGAGCGCGCCTAAAAGCTCAGTAACAATACTGACCCACCTTCAGTTTTACGATCATAATTTTTATGGATCATTAATAATTCATACTATCAAAGAAAGAACTGGTCACAATATTGAATACCCATCTCCTCGCGCACTCCATCACAGGTCGCGGCAATAAAGCACGTCGCGTATTTACGACTATCGATTTTATCATAAATCGCATATCGATAATAAAAATATTGATAGAACAATAAACCGCGTCACTAGTTACAATAAAACCGGGCTCGTGCCACTTTTATTCCCCGCAATACCACTTATTTAGCCTGGATTCTGCCTCTATTTGTTTGTAAGTAAAGAGATAATGTATCGAAACATGGCGGTAACTCAATACCTGTTTTATCGACGGATCGGAAGCTAACTGATGGCGCTCGAGCCCGAGTGAATTATCTGCTTCGAAGACTCTATAATTTATTATGTTAGTGCTGGTAGATTTGCTAATGTCTTTTTGTGAGCTTCACGAGTAAACATGTTTGAATTTCGAACACGCCACTTTACTTTCTGTTGAATTTTAAAAAAATTAACAGGAAAAATTTTGTGTCGAATTATATACATTTAGACACTTATTACATAACAACATAAAATGTTTATAACATAACAATATGTCATGTTCTGTTCTATTCTGTTAGCCTATTTATAGAATTTGATAGTCTATATTGGCTGCCGTCCCGTGACGTCTTCGATTGGGCCCTACGGAAGACCAGCGCTGAGTTTTTGGACTTCCAGCTTAATGTTGAGTAGGGCCCATTTCGTAATGTGTGCAGTCTGCAATTGTTCTATTTGTTAAACGTTCGTATCTTAACGCTTGTATAAAGTGTAGGTGTACATATAATGAATAAAAAGGTTTTTTTTTCTTTTCTTCTTTCTTTCTTTCTATAGGTATAAGGTTATTTGATAAGCACAATAAGTAATAACCAATAAAATGGTTTAATGATACCAAAAAAACAATGAATTTAATAAAAATGCCTAGAATCGTTGTACTGAATTGCAAAATGAAATATCTGCTATAAATTACTTAACAAAATTCCATCAAAATAGCACAAATACCTTTTGCTCTCCGTCTGTTCAATATCTCGGATAGCAAGCAAACATTTCACTTCGTGAATTGGAATCTTTAAATTGAACTGCGTCTAATGTACATCTTTTTATCGGAGCCCTTCGCGCTGAAGTCAACCGTTACGAAAGATTACTCTTTAACAAAAGGACCCACGGCTAAAAAACCTTCCCTAATGGGATCTACGGATCGATTCGCTATCTATGAAGTCACGTAGAATATTAAAACTGTACATTTAAAAAACGATGCTTTTTGTACAAACAGAAACTCACATATTTCTCGATGTAACGGAAGGGTCAGGGATGAAGCACATAATAGACACAGTATATCGCGGGATTCTAGAAAACATGAAAGTTTATTGCGAATTTATTTGGAATAAAATGCTGAATTTACGATTCTGTCTATTCCTTTTTCTT
This sequence comes from Parelbella polyzona, assembly GCA_018244815.1. Lineage (NCBI taxonomy): Eukaryota > Metazoa > Arthropoda > Insecta > Lepidoptera > Hesperiidae > Parelbella > Parelbella polyzona. Next base: position 14,696 of record DWMF01000203.1, on the reverse strand, counting down.
AATTAAGACCCACCTCCGTTAATTAGATGTAGGTCATATGCCAGATGATAGGGGTGTCAAAAGTGTTCAAAGCCGACGTGCCCGTATGAAAAAAGTGACGAATATGGAAGGAGCGCGGCAGGTCTATAAAGATAGAAATATATCTCTTAGTGCATGGCCTTAGTATACCCTAGTATATGGCTTAGTGCATGACCTGGCGTAATGACAGAATAAAACAAAAACAATAAAGTTAAAAATGTATTAGTGTATGAAATGTTGGTGACTAATAAAATACAAATTAAAATTAAATTAGAAAAAAATAATAAATAATAAATCAATCAATCTTTATGTTACAGCTACATTAGTATGTTCTAGATATTCACCTAAGGAATGTATCTAGTCAAACAGTTCATTAAGTCGCGGTGTAGGTATACGGGCGAAGACGAATGCCCGTCGGCGCGATGTCGGCAAATTGGTGCCCATCAAAGGGTTTCGACGCGATAAAGTTCGCTTGCTTGGACGTAACTATGTCACTTCGCACGCAACCGCTTCCTCTATTTAATACGCAGTTCGTCCATATTATCATACGAACTGCACTTCTGATTATTAATAATTAATAGATTGTAATTAATAATGAGCAATTAATTACAATTTATATCTAATAGTTAACCTTAAATTGAAATGAATAATAAGCCATATTAATTTAAAATTGATAAAAATTAATAATTATGTTTGTCTACCAACCAATATGGGCAAGAATAAATCTTATAGTGCAATATTAATGTATGCCCTATTGTGAAATTACAATATTAGAAACCTAAAAGACATCGACCCAATTTATTTTGGTAATAATATAGCGAATGATACTGATATAGCGAATATGGTGTAGGGCAGGTTTAGACACATAAATATAATTAATAAAGTTTAAAGTATAAAGCCGCATAGTCAATAAATAAAATGTCCAATAAAAATATGTATCTATAGGGATAAAACTAGATTAGTTACGTATAACGTCTCCGGCTTCATGTAAATATCGAACTTCAAATGCATAGGGATTAATTTTCTCAATAGTTAAATATCGCCCGCGGCGGCACTCAGCGAGTAACGATATAATTTAACTGACTTCTCTTAGCGCAGAGAATGTATATATTATTTTAACCAACTTCTCCTTACTACGAAAAAGTTTTGTTTCTAAAGAAATAAATTCAATTCGTTTTAAACATTCGTAATAATGTGATGTAACTTTTGATGTTCTTTTATATGTTCTTAAAATATCTTCATTCTGTTTATTCTTCCAAACCTATACCATATATTTATATCTTCGGTAATTAATATTCCTAAGTATTTACAAAAATCGACTCTCGTCTGTATATTTCTCAATAATTATTTTAAGAATGCTAAATGTGATGCAGTTTAATCAATATTACGATTAAATTATTTCATAGCAAATAACTTGTCACTTTCACATGATGTAACATGACATGGTAACGAAATGAAATCTGAAATTGATCTGTAACACAAAGCATTAAAAGGCCAGGCGAACGAGAATTGAAATGTTCCTATCGCTTCCAAAAACTGTACAAAGTGATCAGTAGAACACAATAAATCAATCAGTCAGCTGATAGTAGGCGATATGTTTAACAATACAAAATACTTCGCTGCCGAGCACATAAAAGCTTATCGTACCGCTATCGCATGTCACGACCTCACAACGCAACCGAATTGCACCTATACGGTCATCGAAATCGGTATTTTTAAACATAAATAAAAAGATTTCTCGTGGTCCAGCCAGAATAATCTAACGAAAATGTTCAATTTGTTATCATTGCGAATTAACAGCAAAATATTAATATAACAACTGCGTACAAGACTGTTTCTATTGTTATGAATATTTCTGAAGACTGTAATGAATTAAGATGGATGGTGTAAATCTCTATTTTTTACTTTAAAGGCAAAGGAAGACAGTACTTATAAATATGACAGCGAACTTATTGTAGTCTTATTTTAATTATATACTATTGGAACTAATTTCGGCTATCAGAGAAATATTGGAAACATTGACAAGCCTTATCTCGTCTTTTTTTGAATTAAAGTCGTGCTTTTTAAGCTCGACTTTAATTATAAATGTTTTGACATGTACTGCTTATTTTAAGTGTTTTTCTCTTTTAGTACCGACATATCTAGTGGTATTACGTCTGGCAAAGTTGGTAAAGAAAATGTATAAACCTTATATCCCAGATCCTATCACAGATGCAACTGAATACCAGCAAGTCCATAAACGAGTCAGGAACAGTGGAATGGAATAGAATTTCTTAAAACTGTTGAAACTCAATTCTTTGGGAGTCTAGTGCAAATTGGTCATAAAGGAGATAGTGCCAATGCATATAGATAGGAAGGCGAGCGTGAAGAAATTCTTGATAGCGACGATGCATTGACGGCGAACGGATGAGTAAAGAGAGACGCTGCTTGCATAGCAATAACTTCACCGATCTGTCTTATGACGAATGGGTAAAAGACATGCGATAGCAAAATATCCGATACCTGGTGAAACTACTCGAAGTAGATGCTAGTGAAACTGTCTAAAAATTTTGTTTAAGTGCTTTAAAATGTGACATATTCTTACTTCGATTTACAATAGATTTTACTCAGAACATACATTTTTAATGTGACGAAGTACATCGATGATCTTATAGAAATGTATGGATGATTTTAGATCGTCACTGATACAATTATCTTTAAATTTAATACCGCTATTTATATCGAAAACTCAATAATTGACTTATGAGTCAAAATAGGTGACTCTGACTCGCTTCTAGTAACACAGCTTCGGTGAAACAAAGTCATCAGTATGATAGTTCGTTGCCTACAACCAACGATCCCAAGAAAAGGTGAATATACAGTGAATTGACAAAGAAAAGCGCTCCTTCTAAGCCTGTGTCCTGAATGTCGGCCGCATACTCGTATACCGTAACGTGTATTTCATTGTTGTCTGTACTGGAATGAAATTTTAAAAGTAATACGAACACAACAATTTTATGAAGAACAATTATAATATTATCTGAATTCAATTTTATTATTATGCAACATAAAGCTATTGAAACGTTCTATATTTAAATTTTTATTTATTTTAAAATGTTGAAAACACCTCAAGGCTTAATTCATTTCATGCAAACCATTTATTCGTGGGGTAAACTGTTTGCCTACGGAATTTATAGTACATTTGTTGTATAATCATAGGTATCCATATATTATACATTTAGGAATTGGGTCACTGTTATAGTTTTTCAATAAACTTTCCGCATAAAGTTTTTACGGGTGTATTTTTCAACACCATAATTAATACAAAAATTTACATAAAGAGAACGTAAATAATCGTATGAAAACTCACTTCAAATTTAGGGCAGACCATTTTCCTCGGAAATGGTTTTAATGAGAACGTACTTTAAGTAAATTTTGCACAAAATTTAGAGCAATTGGAGCATACAGTCGTTACGAACGTACAGTTTACAAAATCACTTGTACTCTTGTGTGCAGACAAAATACCCATCGCATATAAATGAATTAGAATGATTTTAAAGATTGGAGCGGGATCCTATACGCTTAATGCTTTTACTTTATGTACGATTGGATTAATCTATTCGAACCACTTCTTGGGTTTACATGAAAACAATAGCTCTGTAGTATCTATAATATTTTGTTCTGCTGCTAGAAACAGCTTTCTTCAAAATTCGTTAATATGTTGCGACATACACGGCTTTGAACAGTCTTTATCAATTCGCGTTCTACTGATGTCATCTAAATTCGAACTATTTTAGGAATATACTTTTAAAAAATAACAATGATTTAAGATCTTATATTTCATCTACGCCTACATTCTTTATTTTGTCCCACTGCTGAGTACAAGTCGCACCTACAACTTTAATAGGTCTAGAACACTGCACGACCCTGCTAGTATAACGATTCAAAACATGTAAGCAATCTTATTTGTCGTACACAAAGTTATTTACCCAATTATCAATTATATTCCCATGATACAATAACGTAGTGGAAAGGTGCGGTAAACTTAGTGATAAATTATGACTGGGGGAAACCGAGGGATTTGCGACTTAGCACGATCATAATTCCTCGTTCCAACATGTACATACCTATGTAACCAGGATTAAGGAACATTCCAACTATACATTCATATATTTAGATTAATGCATGAAAGATAATGAATGCAATTTACATAGATGCGAAAGATTAATTATTTATAATAAATTAAAACTTAAAAAAATAAAACCAAGGATGTCACCTCGGTAGTATAATATGTAAAGTACCTAATTGAATTTCATCTAAAAATGAAAAAATGACATTAGTAAAAAGATTTTAAGGGATCCTTAATAACTCAGTTATGTTATGTTATGTTATAATAAATACATTAGGTACTTACATGTAAAAGTTATTTATCAACGAATAAAACCGTAAATACAACATTAATAAATCACTAAAGAAATAAAATAAAAAAACTTAAAATCATCAAAAGAGGAAAGAAACGGTGGCAACCAATCAAAGGGACGGTGGATCCTACAATTTGTATGGATTAATTAGACGAAGCTGGAACTTGGGGAAGCAATCAACGAACCTTTTAATTATCTTCGAATAATTCGCGGTTAAAAATGGCAGGATTTAAACATCCAATCGAGCGGCAACCTTTCTTACGTTTCAACATTTTCAAAAAATAAATGCCTAGCTACATAATAAATTAAATGCTACGTTTTCTCATAATAAACATTGGAATGCCAACTACGACATTTTGTACGTAGTTTAATTTCTCGCTAACGATGACATCATTCAGAACATTTTTTCTATCTTAATAGTTAATACTCGTCCATCGCATTACGAATTTGGCATACTCAAATTCATCTTTATTGTCGTCTTAATTAATAACCACAAAAGTTTCGATGGTCAGTTGCTGATCACAATCGGTCGTTTCACGTTCCGTGTGTTCGTTGAGAATTTTAATTGATAAAATTATGACAATGTATCGATTACGCGATGGCGTATCTCTATCAGATGGTAGTGACAGAGCATTGAAAGCTCCCAAGCCATTTACCGTTACGGTGAAGCACAAAAAGAGCAATCAAGTATGAAATTGTTGTAAAGGATCCGCATTCTCTCGTGTAAAGATAACCGGTCAGCTGTTCCACGCTCTCGGTGCGTTCCTGGACACTTCTACGTTGTTACACAATAATTTACGTCGCCTCTTACACTAATTTGTTAACTAGTTTTAGATTAGCAGGTACTTAATCGAGCAGGTTAATAAAAGTTTTTAGAGAACTATTATTTATTTATTTTCATGCTCTTGAATAAACTACATGCTATAGACAGGTAGGGCTTCTGTGGTAAGATTTGCCGTTTTACAATGTTACAATGATTTGCAGTTTTACTATCGTCTAACTGAGCACTGAACGATACACGGAACAATAAAAACAAATATTTCTTGCATAATGGTCAGGAACGATGCATTTTTGTTTAAATATAGGTGTATTTCCATTAGTAGTTGACATGAGTTTCATGTCACGTGGTTGTATGTCGGTGTATTACAAGAACAATATGTCACCAAAGTATCACGTCACTATTTCCGTCACGTACCGCACGCGAACGTGCACCTGATTTTGTAAACATTGACATATCTGTATTGTTTTAATGCGATGTATGAGTACATACATCGCATTAAATAAATTAGCAAGTATGTAGTAACATACTTGCTAATTTATTTGACATTAATTTTATTTGCACTCGCTTTGAATATTAATTGTGAAATACGAAAGAAACGATAGTTCTTCATAATCGAGATAATCAGTAGTATTTTTGTACAGAGTTTATGTTGGAAACAAAAATTTACAAGCTGCCCCTATTTGAGACTGGAACATAAAATTCAAGCATAAAAAATATTCGATTAACGATTGTTCTGGAAAAAATCTGTTTCGAAACAAAGCAGTAGCTAATATCAACCAAGTGAGCGGACTAAATAACCGAATGAACAAATAATTAATATAAAAATTATCCCTGTCGTATTCAATACTAATAAAAGCAACCGTCACGTCCAATTAATTTCTTTGTGAATATACACATACATGACTTTGTAAAGATGCACTTACAAGTCGAGGTAGTTAAAATTAAGGGTATGGCTGAAGGTGATAAATACTCTCCGGCTATATGAATCGAGATTGCAATCGCAACGGGTGTACGCAAATGGGCCGCGAGTATGCAGTTGAGTAAGGATTACTCTTTAATGACGAGCTTGAATCGCTGTTTTTATATAGCAAAATTATTATGAAACCCCGAGAATTTTTTAAGCACTGTTTTGTGATCTGAGAACTTGAAGTCGTTAGTATTTGAAATTGTTTTTTTTATTTGCGGGTTTTTTATCATCCAAATACAAGAGTGCTATGGAAACTGTGTACGTGCTGTCTTTGGTTTCTATGAATTAATTAAATATAATTATATATCTTCTAGACAGCTTACTGTTGTAGATATAGATAACATTTTCACTTTAAAATGCTTAGCGACGGAAGTCTTTCTAATAGGACATATTATATAATATTATTATCTTGTAGAAAGACAGCTTATTTATTCTACGTAGAAATTTTCGATCCACAAGCTACTTTGCGGTTCCTACAAAGCAATATTTCAAAAAAACATCGCACCTACTTTAGAACATTCCTCTTAGAAACAGATTTTATTCACAAGCATATGTTCAATATTAAAATAGATAAATGAGGTAGTTAAGGTCTATGGAAAAAACACCACCCGGAGACTGTAAAAAACACGACAAAGGGTTAACATGCAACTAATTAAATTTCGGCCCGAAACTTTAAGAAGCGACCCAAAATCGGTTATAGTTTATGGTTGGACGGCGGGAGAGGGCATGTGCAGCGCTTACTTTTTGACACGCTGACAACTTATTAATGTAGACTCAAAAATAAAAGGTTTTTATTAAACCGTCTACGGGTTACGCGTAGGCTATTACAAAATGAAGCTTAAGTTTTTTAACACAATTTTTCTTTTTGCATTAATAGAAGATAAAATTTTATTAATGTCTACGAAGCATCAAGTCTGTAAAGGTAGAGATAGTTGGGAGTCGGTGGACTCTGCTTAGCTCGTAAGGGAACTGGCGCGACAATAAAATTATAATAGTATTAGTACTTATATGTATAAAAACTAAATGTGACATTTTAAAAAACGTATAATAATATCAATAGAACAAAACCAAAAATTATCTAAACGTTAAGTAACAGCCACTAAATTTACTAAATTCAACATTCAACATTCATCAATCATTCCATCATTCAAAAAAACAGAACCCACGCTCGTGAGCACTTCGACACACCGCTCTGAAAAATGTCGTTTTAAGTCAACCGTTATCTAAATTTTAGCGTTTCACACTCACTCATAACGCCATCTAGATAGAACGCACCGCATAGAGCCGTTATGGACGGCGTCGGAGAGAGAACGCGATGACAGGTGACGGGCGAGCTTCAAGCCGTCGCTGGCCCATTACTCATTACCGCCCGTGACTCGCTTCGTCTTCACCAATGAGATTACTTGAAATATGTATGTATGTACCTTTTTTACTTGCATTCAGCTATGCCACAACATAGCACTATTTAAAAATTGTGCTTTGTAAGTACCTAGTTTTACGATTTCATTTGAAATAGTTACCGATTTCATTGGAAATAATTTATTTGTTTATTTATCCTTTATTATTCGTAACCAAAGGCAAACTTAATACCAAGTGGCATTACCTACCAGTCAACCCAGGTGATGATGAGAAGTAGGGGTAGGCACGTAATCATCTTAGCAAGCTACATATAAAACGAAATATTTAATATATGTATGTACATATATTAAATATGTATAATTAAATATGTGTTAATATATCTTTGTACTAGCTTTCATGTTTTTATTATTTATTTCATCTTTATACAAGGTTTCATTGGAAATAGTTAATCTTTATACTAAATAATTTTTATACTAGCTTTTAATACGTGTTTTTGAGTGTTAAATGTGAAAGAAAATAAAGTTTGTAAAAATAGAATATTTGAAATTCCGAGCTCTCTGCCCACCCCGTAAAGGGAGTAAAGATTAATAACAATAGGTAATTCATTATTGAAGTTCTTATTGTTATTGGTAAGAAATCGAAATCTAGATTAGAATAAAAGCGGTATTTACATTTCAAAATGCCCGTCAACGATGTTTTGATTGATTACAGTATACTATTTTGAAATTCTATTTTTATGACTAATTTCACCGTGACTTACATAAATTTCGCTTTCCCCCACTCATTCGCAACGGCGTCTAGATAGAACATGAAACATAGAGTCGTTATGAACGACGCGACGCCGCGAAAAGACGGCGATGACAGATGGCGGGTAAACTTCAGGGCGTCGCTGAAAAATGAACGCACGTCCATTACTCATTACCGTCTTAAGACGTTTACGCACCATACGTATTACAATAGCTCCAAGTCATATTTTCTTTGGTTTATTGTGACGATTGGAGGATAATAACAAAATATGTGGTTGCATATACTACTTTACAATGCATAGTTTTCGTAACTGTTAATGAACACGCCGCTTGATTCTTCAAAGGTTCTTCAACCGTTTCTTGCCTGGTAATTTATATAGTACTGCACCCGCTACTTTTCTTGTTCAAACAATCCTCGATCAGCTGTTTCCATTGAATGTTGAGTAGCCATTGTTTGTAAAACTGCAATCACTTTGCGCTGTGGGAACCGTGGGCTATCGTGCCATCGGGATTTCCACGTTTCGAAGGATTTAAACTGATGAGACAGTGTAACTGTATGTTACCTGCATCCAACTGATGTTTCCGACAGTAATTGTATAAGAAATGATCATGTTTTGTGATCGCGTTTCATTGATTTTATAACACGAAACAGTGACCATGTGAGGAATTGATAAACGATAAACATATCAAACAAGCCTCTGTTAGGAATTGCACTAAAGTAGAATTTTTGTATTGAAGTTTTTACGTTACACGCTTATTACGTTGCAATGATATCATTGCACTTATATCCTAACAGACCTTATGTACTACTATTATATAAGTGAATAACCGTATAACATCTTCAGATTTTGTTTAATTTTCCCAATACCTACCTTTTAGATACCTACGTAAATCATCATTCAAATATCTACACAACAAAATATTTTTACAATATAAATACACATTTACCTGATTGGTAAATATCATCACGATTAATCAATTAGAAGCAAATAAGATTTATATATTCTTCGTCATTATTATGTTATTTTGAGCATCCTAAAATGACAAATCAACCGTTGTGTCTAAGTGTTAATACATCAGTAATCACGATAGTAAAAAACAGGTTTCTTTAAGTCACATTAAGTACCAAGTATCGATGACTCAGATTGAAACCAATACCAATGTAGGTTGCGGTACCGATTATTTCAGTAAATTAGTACCAGATGGTCAACCGGTCACTACTGTCTTTATTATCACTTACAATATTATAATGGGCTTAATAGATTAGTCGTAATGAATGAATTAGTACTGAATCCTGATCTAATACATTATTTATTACGCATTAAACATTCCGCAAACGTTTCATGCTAATATAGGTACGTCTGTGGTTCGGATCATATTTCGTATTTCGTACATTTGATTTTTTCATGCCACGTTCTACGGTTGACCTGTTTGCCTAAGAACACATTCCACACAATGTTATGGAAGTCGTAATACATCACGTTAATGAATGAGGATTTACATAGCGTGCTATGTTTCCAGCGTGTTTCATTCGTAAATTGGAAAAGGAAGTTGTTAAAACAAAGATCGAAAACATCAAAGGACGCTCCCCAAAAATAAAGTATCATATATGAAGTGTCTATTTATAGAATATTTCGTACTTCAACAGCTTTTACATTTAATAAGATTGCATCAAAAATCACAATGTAATTTGTTGGCTACCTAACGGTACGCCTCCTAAACATCTGTGATGTAGATTAGCGCAAAGAAATATACATGCAGATAATAATTCACGTATTACTCGAAAGTGAGAGAATCCCCGAGCACCGATAAACGATAAGGTAATAACAGAAGCCGATCCTATCTTTTGTGCCCTTTTGTTACACGCACAACACAATGCAGTTGTAAATTTTTGGGTTCTTAACTCCACAATGTTCCCGTCGTTAATCTATGAATCCGTTGTAACTCGAAGCGGGGTTGGGATCTTTTGTACCTGCTTCATTCCTTCGCCTTTTGTGCAGCCCCTGACATGTGCGGGGCTGCGACAAAAACCGCCTTGTGCAATATCTGCCCCGAGATGTCTGAGTTGATGTGAAAATAATATGGATGAATCTGAAACGTAATATACCGCCGTCTCGTATGTCTTTCGACGTTGGGACGCCACCATTCTCTAATCAAATACAGACTAAAACGTTTTTCTACTTTCGTGACAAAGTTTTATGGCCAATCAATCTAACGGTTCGTCTTCCACCTCTATTTGGGCTATTTTTAAAAATGTCACCCGCAACCTTCGTTTCGCTTTTTCTAACACATCATTCCACCGGGCCCTTGACATGCATTAACACTTAGAACTGTGACATGCACTTTTTCTGACGATCCTACAGATGTGACTGCGTCATTAAAATCTCTTATGGTACCAAAAAGATCAAAAGTTATCTCCTCAGTTGGAGAGCCTCCCTTTCCCCCGGCGTCCCTACCCTCTCCATTCCCTAGTCCCCGCTGTTTGGAGCGGTTGTGGCAGTCGAATCTCGACAGCCGCGTGGGTCGGACGTGCCGGTTGCGTCGCCCGCGGACGTCGCGCGTTACCGCGAATTGGTGGAAACTGTTTTTATTCGTGCCATTTACATACGTAAAGTGAAACTTAATTTCGTATTCGTGTGATGTGACTAGTACCGTTTATGCATCAACAGTTCACTACCTGAATGGGATTTAGTGAGTGACTAATTAGCAGTGTTGTTTGTTGTGGATTACATTAGTGGTGTAAGTTGTTTTGTAATGATTTCCTTTTGCTATCAAACGTATTGTGTAGCATTATTTATTATCACTAACGCTTCGATCGTGTTCAATTGTTTTGTCTATTGGATTTATTACGTGTCAGCTGAATAGCCGCCGGATAAATTGTTCCTGAGAATATTTTCCAAACATCATCGTTATTAGAAGACTTATCGGTTATTATGTCTAAGCTCACTCTATTCGTTATAGCAACTGGTATTATTATCGTTTAAAAAAGTAACGACTAATCGATTTGATCTAACGTACCTACACATACTTTAGTAGTTATGTGTAGCAATATTTATAAGAAGCGTTGAATACTTGCATTGAGCTTAAACGTTTAAACTTCTTATGTTATATATTTATCTATTTGTTATATGGGCTGACTTTTTCACCCGTTGGTAGTTATTGGTCACTGGACGAGAGTTATATTTAAAATTTTATATGTAACTAAATTTCAACCCCGGATCTTTCACAGGTGGGTCTGTAAGCGTGTGTTGGCTTACCACACCCTCCAAACCGAAACGTAATATTCCAGGAACTGCTATTCGGCGGCAGTAAGCGATGCAGGGTTGCTTCCGCTCTTGAATCCGAGTAAAAGGGTTATAACATTTATTGTGTTATATGAATTTCTCTCTCTCTTTCTTTCATGAAATACATCTCCAATTATTTTTTAATAAAAGATATGTATGTAATAATAGCAAGACGATGAAAAAGACATTTAATTGTAGAAGATCACTATTTTATTATTAAAAACGATCTATATCAATAATAGTAGTGACAGCCCAGTGCTTTACATTTCAATATCCAGTCCAAAGAGTCTCAAATAATAACACGCATTTCTTAAATAAAAAAAAACATTGTGTGGTTTAGGATTAAATATTAGTGTATATAGCGGTAAAGGAAGACGCAATGAGGAAATGTTCAGACCTTTTTGGTCAGTAAAGTACTCTAACCCGTATAAAGTTGTCAATCCGCAGTTGGCTAACGTGGCAGACTATGGTCATATTCTTCTTTTCCTGAAACAAGGCCCATGTCTAACAGTAGAATGATAAAAGAGTTTCTGACGATTCTATACTGATAGGAGAAATTAGTTCCGGCAAGATTGAAATGATTTATTTTATGGCATACTATATTTTGGGAAATATACGTTTTATATTTTTATTCGGCTATTTCAAGAATGTGTATATTGGCTCGAGTAGCTTAAAAGCTCTTTGAAAATTTTACGACGCCGCGCCCGTCCGTTGCGGTCCACTGAAACTTTTGTCACTTTACAGCACTCAGAGTTTCCAGTTGTATCAATGAAGAACTTTCCAATATCGCTGTTCGATGAGTCTCCAAGTCAAAGTTTCAATGTAACAGCTCGACCGGCCCCGAGTGGAGATTACAAGAAAACGGTTTTATCGAACCCAGACAGTCGTATTGTTAAGTTTTGAATTAGATAAGTTTAGATCTCTAAGTAACTATATATCGTCGTTATAAAGCATTTTTGTCGATCCACTGTTGGATACGTTTCTCCTTTTCGTATGAAAAGAGTTAAAGGTAGATATATTAACAACTGTACTATAATTAAATAAAAAAAAAAAATACGTAGTACATAGTACTATAACTAATATGTTGGAATTATGTTATAATAATAATTAGTACAGTTACAATAATAATTAGAATACTATATGAGTCACATTAAGATAATTGATTTTATGATTCATTATTTTGTAATTTTTTTCGTATCAATATATTTTCTGATTACCAATACATTTATGAAGCAATCAACAAGATTGCAGTAACGAAAAGATTGCAGTGACAATTTTAACTATATTACGTTTTTGTATAGAGAAATATGAAGATAGAAATTTTTTGTTATCTTTTTTCAAAGTCAATGTTATGAGTGATAGCTAACAAACATATAGATACATATTAAGTTTAAGACGGACGCTTTTTTGTTTTTACTTGTTGTTCGCTGTCAGACTTGCTGGCTTTTACAGAAGTCAGCTTAAGAGTGGGGAGAATAGACAGGATTGCGACTCTCGATAGACATCTGCATATTCACTTAATATTACGTATTAATATTTTTCGTTCATGCTGATGTATCGTAATGCTTTTCTATTATTCATCATCATTATCATCATTAGCCTATAGCTAGCCTATAGCCTATAGCCGAGACCTTTTCTATTGTAAACAGCAATATATATCCATTTAATAATTTTGAACTTTATTAAGTTTAAAAAAATACTATACATTTTTGACAGTTAACCAACGTTACTATGTACTGTATACTATATACCGTACTGTACTGTATTGTACTACATACTGTACTGTATAATACATTTTTAACTAAATAGTAATATACCGCGTGATTTGCAATATTTTCCATTCACTGACACGATTCGTTAATAAGAGAAATTGAAGCTGAGTCGGAGACGTCACCCTAAACAATATTTGAAAAACCCTCCAAATTTTGCCAACTTAATATTTACTGATAACAAAATGGTTACTAGAACAGACACATTTACTCTCGCGATCCGATACTTAATAACAACTTGATTTTGTTCATTTTCTGCACAACGTACCGACATTTGATAAAACTTCCCTCTTTTTTTTCAACATTTATTTCTGTATATGTGATCCCTTATTTTTATTATTTTATCAAGTCAGGTCCACTATTAGGTAGGGCAGAGAGCACCAAGTCCGATATATCTCTATCTTTCAAGACCTGACGTGCTTCGTTTATATATTTATCAGTGTCTTCATATGCGCGCACAGATTTCGAAAACCTATGACTACTTCGTCAGCAACTGAACGAAAATAAAACAAATCTTACTTGTAAGCAGTGCTTTTCAGCCGTTCCCAATGACGTTGGTTCTTTTAGTTCCTTGCATAAACTTTTTATTTTCTGATTTAATCCCACAAAGAGTTTAAAGCAGTGCGCTCGGGGCTCGAGAGACTTAAGCTCTTGGTCTGTTTAATTTTATTAAGCTTTGGCAACTACTATTTTTCTGGAAAAGTTAAGTAAGTCGTAATTCTTTGTTCAATTGGTCGTACTCGAGCTCCTACTCAGTTTAATGGGCGATGAATAATACAGCATATTGCGTATTTGATAAGCTTTCAAGAAATTCAATGATGGTCATGCTACATCAATCAATTGGATACCCGATGTAACCTAAAATAGTCTCCACTTATTCACACAGGAATGTAATTCTTGTCATTATTACGTTATCACAAGTCTACAGAAAAGAAAGAGAAGAGAAAGAACAGTCTACACACAGAAATTACTCATCGTCTACCATAAAACAATGTTTTTCTCCTTAACACAACCCATCTTCTGAACTATAGACTACCGCAGTTAGTTGAATTTATTAAGTATTATCATTCTTCTGCGTAATATTCAATTAGAAAATCATTCGTTCAATTTCAGTTTAAATGTAAAGCTGCTATACAAAACGTCTTATCAGCGAGCTTATCAATAAAATATGAGGACAAATTCATTTCTCAGTATACCTACCAGATTTATTGTTTTCCTGTCAACAACACAAGAATATCGGTCACAAAGTTATCGCTGTTATCATTGTTATCATAATGCCTCTAACTGACTCTTATTACTCAATATTTGTATCTGTCTATAGTTTGCCGTTAGTTACTCCCAGTAAACGTTCGTAGCTTGAACGTGATATACA
>DWMF01000202.1:0-17141 GCA_018244815.1 Parelbella polyzona | reverse complement strand
GATATTTATAATTTTTTTTTTTAAGACCTTGACCAAGTAAAGGCATGAAAACGAACAATTTGCAATATATATTTGCCAAACGCACACATATTGGATTAACGAATTTTTGTAAATAGAATGTTTGAACCACAAGTAAAACACCGATGTAAAAAAGATTAGTACAAAAAAAAAATCTCTAATTAAAAACCTAATATATAATAAAAAGATACAAAAATTGTTTCTCACGGCCGATGAAATAGCTGAGGCAGATGCGTTGCGAAAGAGTAATGTAACGATACGGTAAAGACAACAAAGACATTGTAAAAAGCAATATGTCACGTCGCGTGAATAAAAAAAAAAATTAAATGTCATTTTGATCAAACTTTCGAGATATCTTCGTTGTCCGCATCGTGATAGTTAGAAAGTGAAGTTACTCGTAATTAAGATCGGAGTGCGAACTACCGTTGATAATGAACTTTGGATAACGTATTGAGTTAATCTGTGGTGGTCAAAAAACTGAGTTACTATGTATGACTTTTCTACGTATTATACAGGCCTTATAAAAGTCTATTGATAGATACTATTAATTGCGTTGCAATTATAAAATGCTTCTGTAGTTGTTATACTGTGGCGCAATTGTTTAGCGCGTTCAAGTTCGACAATCGCTTGATTTAGATCACGTAATTATCAGATAAGTAATATTAAATTTTACATACCCAGTTTTAGCGAAGTTTGTCCACATCCTTGTTATCTTGTATGCGATATCTCTCAGAACTTTATCCTCATCTATGATTTTCTTGTTTAAGGAATTGTAAAACATATAGTATAAATCGTCAGCATGACACGCTCCTTTTAAAGTCGTGTATCCGATATACTTTTTCACAATGTTCAAATCAGTGTCATAGTCAAATCTATACATGTACACGGTCTCATTGAGAGACTGATATAAATTTGCAAATCTATGAGTATTGTAAGCATAATTGGTGTCTGTCTGAATATCGCGCAACTGATCCAAGTCATATCTTGTTATGTGTCTCTTGCCGACGTAAAACCTCTTTATTCTCTTGCCGAACTGGAAGATCCTTTCCTCGGATAGTTTTTCAGCTATAGATCTCGGGACTAATGTTGATGGATTTCTGTTATTGTAATCTAAAACTTTCAATTGGTAATCTAACATGAATAAGCCCTCCCCCGAATTGTAGCCGATCAGAAGAGGGACACTGTTAACTTTGCCCTTCTGGAGCAAATCTGCTGGGTTTTCGCTGATAAACATTTCTGGACTTGGATGGAATATCTCTTCTACGACCGGTACGAAGTGTTCTGGAAGTCCTCTGTTCCTTTCATCTCGACCTAAAGTTTTATACGTGAGATTGGTTAAATTAAGTGCACTGACTTCTCTAAGGAAGTTGGCTAATGCAGTTTTGTTATTGTGGAAATCTTTCCCTAGTAGTCTTCCGACTCTAAAGGCTCTGTCCAACGAATCTCGACCCTGTGCCCAGTCTTCCAAGCATACACCACTCTGAACTATTGCCTTGTGAAACAGTCCTTTTGACATTGGAGACAGAATGTGATACGTGACTGAAGCTCCACCAGAGCTCTCGCCAAAAATCGTCACGCTGTCTGGATCACCTCCGAACTGTGCGATGTTGTCCTGAACCCAGCGTAAAGCAGCGACCTGATCCTTCATTCCAGCGTTGCCAGGTATATCAGCGTTACTCAAACTTAAGAAACCAAGAACTTCCAATCGGTAATTCATAGTAACAAGTATTACATCATGTTGCAGTATCAAATCCGGGCTATAGTTGTCGCTGTTCCCCGATCCGGACATATATGATCCACCATGTATGAAAACCATAACCGGCAGTTTAGCAGCCGGGTCCAAGGATTTTGTGTAGACATTCAAGAAAAGACAGTCCTCGCTTCCTTCTATAAATTGATCGGTTGCGGGGTCGTACTGGGGACACACGGAGCCATGTTTTGATGCATCCCGGACGTCTCTCCAAGGTTTTGCTGGTAACGGAGCCTAAAAGGAAGAAACGATCAAATAAGTTATGATTTAAGGACCGGAAGATTTCTCTCAGGTACACATCTGGTTTTTTTCTGGTTAAACGTAAAAAACAAGTAAGCTATAAGTTGCGTTTTTTTCTATGAATTTTTTGTACTTCAAGTTATTGACCTTTCAATTCTTATTCATGTATTGATCGTAATTTGTGTATATAGTAGTCCTTTTTTTGGATGAAAATAATAACTTGATTACTTATAGCAGCATACAGTTAGGATATATATCCATATAGGTATATGGATAGTTAGAATAGCAGTAATAGTGTCTTATGGCAGATACACCGCGTATAGAAATAGAAGAGTGAGTGTTTGAACTAGTGCGAATAGAGCGTCAGATAAGCTACTGAGCTGCCATCTACTAAGGCACTAAGCTCGATGTGCTATACACTACTCCGAGCCTACTCCAACGCTTCTATATGAGACCGAGAGATGATGTGTAAGAAAGGGAATGAAGACAATAAACATTGTCCAGATGAGGTCACTGCACCGTATACCTACCTCGTCGACCGAGTTTCTAAATCTGATGTAAGGAAGATACTTTATGTGAAAGAGAGTGGTGTGAAATTGAGAAATGACAAGTTCCGATGATTCGGATATTATGTTGAGAGAGTGCTTAATGAAAGAATGACGAAACAGATATATAGTGCAAATATTGTTGGACGCAGGTGCCGAGGGACATCAAGACTAATATCTATTTGGATCAAATAGGTCAAGTTCAGATTGATGGGCGTGTAAGAGGTCTCCAAAATGAATGTGGAAGAAGCACTGTGGATCTGCTTGGATATTTACACTTCGGGCACTGTCTATCTCGTAAGGGACCTGGTGTGAAAATATGTATGTATTGAAGGAATAATGTGTATACGTAAAATTTAACATAAATATGAGTGTAACGTTTACCTTAAATCTAAGGGCTCCTACGGGTGCTTCTGCGTAGGGTATTCCCTTGAAACTATAGTAACGGGATCCGTCCATTATAGTTTCCATTGTACCCTTCAAATCTCCTTCTTCAGTAGAGACGACAGGGTCTGCCTCCTAAAAGTGAACAATATAATAATAATACTACGTAAAATAAATGTTTGTATGTATACCTGTAAGAGTACATAGTTTAAAGTGCGCAGGAATAGCAGAATTTCAAATATTTGCCAAAAGTTTTACCATGAGAAAAGCTGATAGGTATGGATGTTTAAAAAGTCGATATACTCGTAACTTATAAATCTTTCACATCATCATAATCATCGTAACATGCAGATATCAAAATATAAACTTATATTTATTCAACTTCATTTAAGTGATTCATTAACTTGTTTCTTTGTTAACTTTGGTAACTTGAACTACATATTTCATTGACCTCCAATGACAGGTCAGTTGGCATAAGTATTTTTAAATCCATCTAATTATATCTTAATAGGCACATGTGGTCAACTGAACGTAGAGCCTTTATAATACTAACCTATTCTATACTATACTGTACATTTGCTGATAAACATTTTATGAGAATCTATAAACATAATTAAGAGAGGCTTCACGCCGACCTCACTGCGAACGGCAGGGGCTTAGGGAGAAGAACCTTGGATAAGTCCGAAACTAATCCTGTTCAACAGAAAAGGCATAAATTGTGAGTAAGCCATCACATAATTTAATTTAAAACTGCGTGTTCCTTTGTCTACGTTTTCAACTAAGTATATCTAGACCATTAACATATCAAGACTATTTTATTACACCCATCATTGCCAGGGGTATAATACTACATATTGCATTTTTTAAATAGCTATATTACCTACATATATATTCTTATTCGTTAGCATATTGTTTGCACATCCAACTGAGGTGACATTCAACTTCTTACTCCCTATTATATTCGCTTGTATCAATATGTGCTAGTATTCATTCTGTTTGTGGAACTTATTGAATGAATAAATATTTAAATCAGCAAGATTCAGTCAACAAATTCATTTACATTTTATTTATATTAATGTACTCGTCTACATCGTCCGGTCACGTGTATTATTAGCTTTTAACTTTAAAGATGCAAAACACGTGCGACTTTCAAGTATATAACTACCTGTTGAGACGATGTATAATGTGAATTTCTTATAAAAGTATTTTAAATTCTTATGATATGAACAGTTATTGACATTGTTTTCTATATTTGCAAAAAACACCGAATCCGAGAAAAAAGTAATGACCTGATGTGAATTGGCTGCGATATTGTTATAAATGGAAACGGGTTCCGTTTTCACTAACAGTTCCCGAACAACCCATAAGAAAATTACCTTTCCGTAAAGACAGAATCCAATGTTTTTCGTTTTTGATAAAATGGCAGCCGATTCACATTAGGCCATTAATTTTTGCGTCATCACATATTATGTCTTAATTGCGTATTATTGAATAGCGGTGTGGTAAGCCAATTCACATGAGCCCGTTACTTTTGCGGTATCATATATTATGTCTTATTTACGTATTAATGAGTAACGGTGTGGTAAATTTCGTTACAAAGTTCGGTTGAATACGCTGTGACAGTAGTATTTGAATTTAAAAAAAAGCATCTTTAAAAACAGTCCTGCTACTTCTTCTGCTTAGCACTGCCACTTCTTCGGCGTCTTTTCAATATAGAATTCTTAGTACTGAGGTCTTTGTGTATGTCCAAACAGTTGTTTTAACGGGTCACTTTGCCGCTTAACGAATGAATGGGGCCGTAGGGTAAACTACAAAAACACTCACCGCCTGTCTCTTAGCCGGCGGCCTGCCATGGCCGTTCACACAATTTAAAAACACTAATGTAACGTATAGAAAACATTTTATGGAATACATTTCCTCCAACAACTTCTCACACACCCAAGACCGTGTGGACTGGCAACCAGTTTCTGTAAGCATGGTATTTATTTCGTCGCGTTTTCCCGCTTCTTGGTCACATCGCAAGTTATAATATATTGCTATTATGTTATAATCGTTTATTGTATTGATGAATCAAATATAAACTACATTTATTTACGTCATCAGCATAATAGAAAACAGTTGAACTTAGACTATGCACATATACTAAACTATAGATTGTGTTATAGATGAATGCAACACTGAGCCCAAACTAAATGTAACCGTAGATCGTAAAATACATAAGTAGGTAGTTCGATTAGTTCGTAGGTTTTAAACACTAATGAAAAGCGCGGTTTTTACATATTTTTTATTATTTATTCTTTAGTTAATGTCACTTAACGCTCTGCGTTTAATTAACTTTTGCAATGAAAAACATCAGGCATGTTTCAGGCTCCATGAGTATATGATTTAAACATATCATACAGATGAGACTAAAACAAAAATTAATATTTCATTGTATCACGTATCTTTCCAAAAATTCCCTTACTTCAACGGTGCAGTGTCTTTGTTTTTGTTCGTTCGTAATAATAGTAATAATGAACTACGTACCTACGAAAAGCTACATACCTAAGCTTATTTATTGGCTACAAACATTCATTATGACTTAAGCTAATAGAACGACGATTAACAATCATCTTGCATTATGGTCTGCTGACTACTTGATTGCTTTGTTGAATGAGTGGTTGCACGCGCGACTGCAAATCGAGAGATTGTGGGTTCAAATCTTGCGTAGGTAAATCTTGGCGCAGGCAGAGGGGTGTAATACACGCTCACGTTTCAGCAGTTACGTTTAAGTCCTATGGAATAGGTGATGAACCTATTGCCATACATCGGGCACAATTTCAGACTCCGAGTCACTACAAGAAATTCTAAATTAGAAAAATCTAATAGTAAGTACCCGACCCGGGGTTTGAACACGGGACCTCCCGATCGGCAGTCGCGCTTGCAACCGCTCGACCAAAGGAGCAGTCAAGGCAGTCAATAAGGCAATATAGGTACTCACCATCTATTTAAATGTGGGATATAAAAGTAACTGATAAAACGTCCGACTGTTCTACACTTCGCTGCCTACCTCTTTGGGAATTACGGACGTGACGTTACGTTAATCATGGTCTAATTAATATTTTCATCTATCAACTGCAAAAAATATTATAATCTAAATGACTGATATAAATGTTAAAACTAAATTAATCATTGAATCCCTAGTTACAAAACCGAATCACCTAGTAGTTAGGGTGATTAATGGAAATTCTTTTTTGATTGATCACCATCATCAATCTTTTTTGTTCTACGGTTCAATGCTTGTCTCATCTCAGATTGAGAGGGGTTAAGGCCATATAACGTTAAGCTGGTCGAGTGCGGGTTGGTATCTTCCTCAAATTAAATAACTAGTTCCATTGAAAAAACCGAAAACTTTATTTCGATGTATAATCTCTCATTTAGGTACTGTGGCGGAAAACTCGAAAGTTACGTTACAAACTTAGATATTTTTCACTTCTCCAACTGCACCTCTTTTATGTTCAGATGCATAGGCAAGAGACTTGGAATATACGCAATCACGCTGCTGAGTCAGCTCCACCACGCTGGTCCGGTGATTATTATACAAGAAAAGAGGTAAAAGAGTTTATGTTACGTTCCAATAAATCCATTAGAGATGTTTAGAGGATCATTGTCTGTCGCGAAACACTCGTCCGTGGAAACAAGCTGCACCAAGGCATCGAGATAAAAGTATTTTCAACGATGACTCAGGAACCTGTTAAGAAGGCAGTATTCGGCGACGCGCGTGTGTCGTGTGGACTTGGTCAAACTTGTATATTTTAATGTTGGGCATTCCCAACGTAAAACATGAATTGGACAAACTGACCTGAACGCGTAAACACTTTTTATTGTATATTATATTATTATTATTATTATTATTATATCGACCCATTTATCATTCCACTGTTGGAATATGAGTCTCCTCTCATAGTGCTCTTAAAGCCATAGTCTTATTATTATTGTAATCCAAGTGTTGCTTATAATTTAAGGTCATAAATAAATATGTTTTTACTTTGTCAGTACAAACGATCGTTCGCCTTATCAAGAGCCAAGTTTGACGCTAAGTTGTCTTATCAAGAGCCGAGTTTGACGCTAAGTTGTAACTGCTTGTACAGTTATACACTTAGTAGTTTATTGTGCTGCAATAGAGGAACACGAAGTAAATAAAATGAATTTTCGAAGATATTAACAAAAATAATGTAAGTTGAGCTCACATGTTTATGGCCCCAAGCATATAATAGACCTCACCTTAGGCTGGATATTTGTCGGGCTTGACCGAACCTATAATTTATAACATCTCGAAAAACCCAAATACTGGTCCATGCAAAGTCGAGGGCATCATATCGTTACATAATATAACACGAAACGGGTTTATAAATTACTTTTTATATACGTTTCTAATAAGCATTGGTCCAAGCATATTTTTAAGTAAAACTGTCGTAGTTAAAATATTGGACAATTAAAGCTTGACATTAATACGCGTATACCTACTTATATGTTATCATCACGATCATCATTAATAAACTGAACTTTCCACTAGTGGATAAAGCTCTCCTACAGTTAGAATCATTGAAGGCTATATTCTTCGACGCTGGCCAAGAGTAAAAATTCACAACTTCAATATATGTATATTTATGTACAATCGATTAAAGTATTCGTTAAGCCTCTCCCGATGAGGAGTCGTTTTGGCCCCTATGATGTAATATTACGGAAATTTTCACCACTAAGCACAACAGTGAGACATCAACCCATACATTTACAGCATAAACAAGTTTTATGTGGCAGTCTCGTAAGTATATTGGCTGCACACACGACTGGGTTGGATCGGTTTTTACATTTGAAATTCCGTGTAAATGCAAGGAGCTCGGATTTGTGCCCGGTATATGTCAATAGACCCATTCACTATCAGGTACATGGGCCGTTTAACACAACTAGTGAAAATAAATAACTGAGTACCCCTAGAGGTACAGGCATAATGTTAGGTAAAAGGTATTAGGTAAAGCAATCTCTGTCATTCATACGAGTACCTACACAAAGAAAAGATAATATTGCCGTATAAGCTTTCCATTTGAGAAAAATGTGTTCTGAGGTCTACTTGTGTTCGTTAAAAAATGTGTTTTAGTTAAGCAACTAATTAATAACTATGGCATATGCAAGCTGCATGTCGTTCTTATAAATAAAGATTATTGCAATGTTTGTTCGCATAATGGGTCTTGTGGTTACCATTATCAGAGTTTTCCTGTTGGCTATTCCGCACATGCAGTTAGCAAGGACTAGCAAAATACTTAGCCCTTCGAACTATATTTCAATACATATCTTAACAATAACATAATAAATTCAAAAAAATAACGTAATATAATACCTGTAATCTCCGAAAGGATAGACAGAGGAGTGTACCGGGCATAGATCCAGACTCCATATCACTACCTACTAGAAATTCTAAATTAGATAAATCCTATGGCAGGTAAATTTTCGTCGTGATGTGTTCCTTCATCGCTAACAAGTGATATTTAAACTAAAAACGTACTTTTGTAAAGGTGTGCGCCGTGGATTTGAACCCAGCCACCCCGGAGTGAAAGCCTGAATTCTTAACGACTAGGCTATCACTGCTTTATTGTACATATAACATAAAAACATTTTTATTTTAATGTTCGGCGACCACAACTGCCAAAACATTTCAAACAATTGGGACAGGTATGTAAAAAAATCCATGATTGTCAACATAGTATAAACATTTATTTAAAAATTGTGTATTGGTACAACAAATAATAACAATAATTATATCATAAAAATATATATTTTTTTATACTTTTTAATTTTAATTTGTGCATCCCACCTTATATATTGAGCCATAAAAATTAACAATAATATTATGGTAAAAACAATGTTAATTTTTAAATAATTAAAAATTTTCATTAAGTGTAATAAAAATCAATTTTAATAATACACGTATTTCTATTAAGATCAGTACATAATAATTACCTTGATGCTATACTTACACCTACTGTCTTTTGAGTCTTTTTTACTCTAAAACGAGTCAATTCACATATCATTACAGATACCCTAATCCCATAGTTTTTCTTAATTACAAAATAAATATTAATTAAAAAAAATATCTGTAAAGATTTTCAAAATAATTGAAAATGGACGGCCTTGCCAGACTAAATTATCATCATCATCATCAGCCTAATCACCTTCACTCTTGAATATAGGCCTCTCTAATAGTTCGCGACTGAGCTCGATCTTCAGCTCTTCGCATCCAACCGCTGTCAGCCACTTTGCGTATATCGTCACTCAACCTAGCTTGACAAAATGCTTGTATTTAATAAACATTGCCTTATTTTGTACGACACTAATGATAAAGGTAAAATACATAAAATTAGTTTTTATATTTGCGCAGTTTCTTAGCCTAATGTCAGCAACGCTCTCTGAGACGATAATGATAATATTTTGGCGATAGTATTGCCAACTAGTCGACTGAGAGGTCACAGGTTAAGTAAGAATGTTGTGTTGCTACCCACATTAAAGGACGATCAATTGGGTATGTTAATATTAACCAAGTATCACATGATACGAAGGTTATTCAGCTCCACAATGTTGCATAGTAACATCAAATTGTTATAATTGTCGCAAAAATTGGTTTCGACATTTATATACTGTTTTATTTTTAAATAAATGCTTTTGCGTCACCATGTCCAAGGATTGTATATAATAATAATAATTGATTGAGCAAACATTTAAATTTTTACATTTTCTACCAAAATATTTTTGTAAAATCCGATTGTCCCTCAAATATATTTGCTATCTCGCTCATACCTTAGAAATTCACATTTAAAATATTATATTCACTTCTTAAAAATGTTTTGTAAACAGAGATACCTTAAAAAGTGCTTCTAAAGGTGAGGAAAGGCTATGTGATTAAAGTAATAAATTATTATGGAACCTTATTGATATTATAAGTTGGTTATTATAAAAAATGACTAGTTAAAATAGAAAAACAGGATCACTCTTATTGCACTTTTAGGGATACCAGCATCTACAATATACCACTTCTAAGTTCTCTAAATCATATATCAAATATTTAAGTACTCTTAGTTTAGTTTGTAATTTTGCATATTATCCCGAATGTTTTCATATTGTACCAACAGATGGCATGAAGTACATTTATTTCGATGTGTTTGAATGTACATTATTTTTAATGTAACATTATGTAGCACAATACAATACTTAATTACAGGTTACTTTTAGTAATGTGTGGGCGTCCTGACTCAGCATATATTTTATTCCAAAACTCCATTCTGTTTTTGTCAGCATGCTTCTGCAGGGAAAACTGTTCCTCCATATTTAGGTACTCATGACCACTTGGTGTGAATGGATTCCATGTCATACCAAGATTGTTATCTGGTGTTGGATTACTGGAACCAAGAAAATTCAAATTTTTTATTGTTTAAAAAAAAAATGTTGAGATAGCATATTAGTTCTAATTCTCAGTGGTTATAGTTATTTTATGTATTTGTGAGATATGCATATTTATATTATTATGATCAAATCACTACATAAAGACTGCCTGCATTACTTTTTCGTTCAATGAAATGAAATTTCCAAATTGAGAATGTCAATACCTGATTGTTTAATTATACAAGGAGCCAAGATGTCTTGCCCATCGTCTAAAATTGCTTTGTTAATATAAAACGTGAAATGTCTATTTTAAATTATATTTTTAGGAGAGTTATACATACCTAGTCTTAGCAAAATCAGTCCACATTTTGGTTATATTATTAACGATTTTTCTTAATTGTTCGTTTGCTTCATATGCATCATTATTCATATTATTTTTAAATATATAGAAGAGGTCGTCAACGTGGGAAGCTCCTCTATAAGACTCGTAACCAAGAAATCGTTTAAAAACGTTTAATTCTGTGACACAGTCAAATCTGTACAAATAGAGTTTATTACACCACTTCGAATAGAAATGCATAAATCTGTGGGCGTTATACATAAAATGGAGATCAGTCAGCAAATCTGAACACTCATTCATATCATTATCTGTAAAGTCCTTATTTCCAAAGTAAAAATTCTTTATTCTTTCTCCTAGTTCTTTCAGTTTTTCCTCAGACACATTCAAAGCAATTTCTCTGGGCACAAAGTAAGATGGATATTTATTGTAAAAATCACTTTTTTTCATAACAAATTTTAACATCATCAGACCTTCCGCAGTATTGTATCCAGAAATCAATGGGACTTTATTAATTTTTCCTTCTAAGAGCAGCTTCAATGGGTCTCCTTCTAAGAACGTTTCAGTATTGTCGAATTTCTTTTCAATCACCGGTGCAAAATGTATGGGTAGTCCTCTGTGTTTCTCGTCATGTGTGAGGGTTTTCGTAGTGACAGACACCAGTTTAGATGCTGGAAGGCTTTTAAAATATTTCAAAAGTTCCAGAGGATCATTGGTGTCTATACCTAAAAGCTTACCAACTCTAAAAGCACGCTCTTTGGCATTAAGACCCATGGCCCAATCTGATATACAAATTCCGCTATGAGCTATAACCTTATGGTACAATCCTTTTGACATCGGTGAAAACATGTGGAGACTTACGCTAGATGCACCTGCGCTTTCACCAAAAATTGTTACATTCCCAGGATTTCCTCCGAATTGGGCGATATTGTTTTGAACCCAGCGGAATGCCGCGACTTGATCTTTCATGCCAACATTGCCTGGCGCTTCTGGAATATCTAAACACAGGAACCCTAACATCTCTAATCTATAGTTAATTGTGACTAAAATAACATCGTGTTGTAACAAAAATTCTGGACCATATAAATTCGAGTCTCCGGATCCAGACATATATGCCCCACCATGAATGTAAATCAAGACAGGTAACTTAGAATCAGTTTGCAGGGATTTGGTGTAAATATTGAGAAATAAGCAATTCTCATTGCCCTCATCAACTTGCCATGTGTTAATATCTATTTGAGGACAGATACTCCCATGTTCTATTGCGTCATAAATCCCCTTCCATGGTTTAGGAGGTAAAGGTGGCTGAAAAATTCAGTTAATTTTTATAAATACTTATTTTTGTTACTCGACAAACTGACATATGATAGTACCCTAACATAACATTTTAATATAGGCTGTTATCTTGTACTAACATCTAATGACTTAATTGTAGTCTGAAGTAAAAAATATAGTATTATTAATATATTGTATATCTATAAAAAGAGTCAGATAATAATAACAATTAAGGAAAGTCTCAACAATTCTCAAAACACTTCCAGATAAATAAATTATTGTCTAACGGATTAACCTGTGTAAAAATATTCATAAATTTTGAAATCATTTCAATTGTTAGGATACCTTAAAAATGTCTAAAAACCAACTAGAGTTGGACAGACCTGGAGCACAAGTAAAAAAAAACTGCTTTTTAAGATTTGGGGCATTAGAGGCCAAACTGGTCTTTTTTAAGATCTGTAAGACATCTGACAAGTTTAAAAATTGTCACCAAACAATAAGTACTGTTACTGATTGTTTTACATACTCTTCTGAACAAATATGCAGTCCTAGAACTTTGTCTCTATCAAGTCACCTATCCAACAGTTGACAGCACACAGAGTTGCTTCACTTTTCAAATCTCTTGCAATCTGTGACCATCTCTGAGCTATGAGCAATTCAAGTGTTTTGAAAAAATGATAATAATTTACCTAAATATATCTCTTATTCCATGCATCAATCACTAACACTAGATGCCTTTTCTACTTAGATTCACATACTACAGTTTAATTCTAAAACATTTACCATCAAATTCACACCTGATATTACTAACAATAAGTGTGGATTTTGTTCTGTGAACAATAGCCAGTCAGGTTAAAATCATTAACAACCTGAAATCTAAGAGGTCCAACTGGTGGCTGTGCATAAGGAACCCCTTTAAAGCTATAGTATAGAGAGCCATCATGTAGTATTTTCACTGAGCCTTTCAGTTTTCCCTCTTTTACTGTTACCACAGGATTTGTCTGAAACAAATGGCAAAAAATTCTGTCTTTATCGAAACAAAAACAGATCTGATCTTATTTTTATGTAATGTTGTCTATTAAATAAATAGATCAGACTAACTGATGGTGAGTGGGTCAATGTTAGTTTTGGTTAGTTATAATAGGAGTTGCTCATTATTTATATATTATTTTAACAATGTTTCTTAATTTGAAAAATTTTTTAGTTTTTAAAAAATCCCTGGTCAGCAGAGTCTAGTAATACCACAGAATGATTATTTTCAATTAATTCACACTTCCCTAGGTATATATATGTCTGTGTGCTGATATCCAGAGCCAAAACTAACATTCTAATGTATCACATAAGTGGACTTTTTAAAAATAATAATTAATTATACGGAGAGAGATTTTTTACTATTCTTCATACTTGATTACTGACAAATTAAAAACAGATAGATCTGAATCTATTACATACTATATGAATTCAGCATTCATAATTTTTCCAGCAGATATCTATGACAAAAGGAAAGATGAGACTCAAAACAGAATTGACAAATAGATAAACAAACTAACATTTGACGAGTGTTAATGTCAATTATAAAAATCACACTAGAGGAACATAAAAAGCAATAAAAAACTGTCCATTCGATTGAAAAAATACGTATGTTGTATTCTGAATCATTTATAAAACTCGATATTTACTCACCATATTACTATTATGTCTTTTGGTTATTTTTAGAGAACTTCTCGATAATGTTACAGAACCTTTGTATGTGTTAAACATAACAGTACAACACTTTCTGGTTAAAATACTCATGTCGCCTTTTAATTATCTATAGAATGTTAAGGCTCCGTTACAATGTTCTTAAACATGACGTTATAATTTATTTAACCAGTACATATACGATATGCGACCGAGTAATAATCTCAATTAAAAGTACCACTAGCAAGGTTTATAGATGTGTACGAGAACAGGTGCACCGTGCACGTAATAGGCATTTTAATCATAGATATTATTATACGTAGGTCGTAGAGTAAGGGACCAGCCTAAAATGTGTCCATCAAAAAAAGAAGAAAGCAAATGAGGCGACATATTTTCTACCTGCCTTTTTTGCGCCTGCATAGAGAGCAATTGTCACTTTTACTGAAATGCTGAAAGCTTACTTAAAACTTCAACGCATAAGATCAAATTGGTCTAAAAATTATACAAAGTTATATACTGTTTAATTAAAAGTATATAAATTTGAGCCAATAAAATGACAATAACGTGCATTGTATGTAAAAAAACCTATTCATTTCGACATTAATAGAAGTTTTCACAAGTAAGAAATTGACAGTTTTTATATTTGTCATACACATATTAAAAGATATATTGGTAGTATATGTCTTACAAATATTTAATTATTAAAGGAGGTATTTCATTCCACTCATTTATTTTAGGTACCTTTAGATTTATTGGAATTATAGACATAATGGATGAATGCTATTGGAAATTTTTTGATGAAACAATAATTGTTTCATGTTATTTCAAGAATTTGGAGTGATCATTTTGACGCTGGATCGCCTCATAACACTGATTGATATACAACTTTATGAAGATTACTATCAAATGCTTTACCTCGAATAATATAAAGCAAAGAATTATTAATAAATGTTAGCAATAAAATTATCGAGACTAGTGACAAAACGAAACGAACGAACGAAGTCATCACAATCAGAGATTCCTCTAATATTACTGTATGTGCCGCTTACAGGCGGCAATATGTCTCCGACTCTATTTAAAGTACCTCTATGATTCTTTTGCTGTGCTTCCGTCAGTGAGACAGAGATATGTAGGTTGTCGCAATCGTTTATCTCTTTCTAACCGTCGGATGTTGCCGCTTACAGGCAGCCATATGTCTTCCCCTCCATCAACATAATACCTCTATGTATTTTATAATTTTATTTGTATACATAAATAACTTCTACTTCTCGTAATCTTCCAATACGAATTTCTATTAGAGAACATCAAAATAAATTCGAGCTATTTAAAAAAATGTTTTTATTAGACGACAATCGTCAGATATGGACCTTAGAAATATATTGTAAAGATTAAAATTAGGCAGGCCTTATCTCTGATACGTGATACGTACATAAATACGTCAGTAGATACGCCACTGGTCTTCAATTATTGTGAAAAAATACACGATATTAGTATCATTAGATACAAAGTACATATCATGTTGGTAAGAAAACGTATACTATACAATTTGGTTAGAGGATCTTTAGAATTTTCATATGCTAGAAATTACAGTTATATTCTTTCTTATATAAGAAAATGAATAGCTGTTCGTTAGAGGTTCCAAAACTCAAAGACGGCTGGACTGTTTTAAATGTTTAATATCGATTTGTTCGGCCTAATCCAGGGGAGGTTTACAAGTAAAAAATGGACAAAACTCTAAAGATAAAATCAAATCCATGAGTTTGTTTGGTAGTTGGAACTTCGGATTCTCACACCAGAGGGCGTTCGTGTTGAGTGGTTGCCATGGTAACCGCTGAGTTATTAAAAACTGTCACTTCTTCAATACAGTTCTGTACAATTTATTACGATGCACCTAGCTTTTTGTTAAATTTTAGAGCGAGTCAACGACTTATTTTGAAGTTTTCGATATTTTGAAATTAGTCTACAGATTGAAAGATTTGATTGAAAAGAATTTCGTGTCGTTTTATACTATTAGATACATTTGTTCATAACAAACGTGGAGTAGACGAGCTGACACAGATCGATGTCAATCAAATGTTCCACGAGCTACCGATATTTGAAATTTGAAGAACATAACCCTATTTTAACGTTATATAATTATCTAAATGTATCTTTTGTATAAGCGCCTGTGAAAATATAACGAGCAAACTTATAGTATTGCAATTTTTACTTTACAACGTGGACCACCGTACTTTAATAGTGGTATAATTGCTACTGTTTTGTCTTTTTTCATTCAAGTACTAAATATCTCAAGGTAATAGGTGTAAGAAAATTTCTTTTCATTTAATTCAGTTCAACATTTTGATATTGACAACTGAAACCGCCGTAAGATTAGCGATGACGCGTGATGTGATCCAATAAACATGCCAATTGTACTCAGTTCGTTACTCGTTATAAAATTTAACAACATTTATATGACAATGTCTTACTGAAGAAAAAAATAAGCGATGTATAGAAGTTATACATCAGGCTAAATGTTCTGAAACTGTCAAACTGTCAAATGTGTGATATTTTACGTAACATTAATCTCGTATCTGGACAAATCTTCAGTCAATGTTTCAGCTATATTTATGTTATATATCCTGAGTAATTGCTGTTTTTTTTTTCAATAAAACCATTTTGAAATTGTTATATAATATTCTAATCTTCGTCACTGTGCAACTAGAAGTTGCCGAGTCCATACAGACGTCACGGATATTCTTAAAAATGCTCCGTTTTGGGACCAAACCCGCGTTACTTAATTATATTATGTTTGCTTTGTACGAAAATGCGCAAAACATTGTGAAATAACTTTAACATAACTATTAAAGCGTATTTCTGTTTGGCTACGATTTGAACCGATGGTGTGTAGCAGGTGGTCTAGGACGACTCTCAGAGTCTTGAAGTATAGCGATTTGATGGGTATCGGTAGTGAACAATGTATCAGTTGTTTGTCCTTTTAAAAAATATGTCGTTTTGGAAATGGATTAAATACGTACCATATAATATTATATTGTGCAATTATTATGTAACTACCAAAGATTAAGTTATTGTTATATTATGAAATAGGAGATATATCCAAATAATACATGAAAGCAGTACGGATTTTCAATTTTAAGTATGATTTTCGTTCATTAATATGTTAAATAGTAACTTGATTACATAGTTTATTACATACCTATCAAATTTATAATAAATAATATATTATTTAATTTTAGTTTCTAACAAATACAAAACCAACTGATACAATGTTCAAGCTTGTCTGAAAACTTGAAAACTAAAAGCCTTCTAACATAATGGTACATTTCCGGTAAGTTTTAGTCAAGTAGTACAAAGGGAAACCGCTACGTGGCGCTACTAGTAGCATCGAGTTTATGAACAGCAGCGAACAAAATTGAATAAGTATTTTTATCTACAAACTTCCCTCATATTTTACCGTGTAATTTGCACGTTTTATACAAATAAATATAGATTTAATCCC
>DWMF01000201.1:0-17174 GCA_018244815.1 Parelbella polyzona | reverse complement strand
TGATTCAGATAACCATAACACAAATAAGTGTGAATAGGCACTTTCGAGGCAAGTGTGTTAAATTCTATGCTACATATCACTCAACTTACATTTGTCCAGGCGTCGTCTAAAACACGTTTACTCCATCGGTTACTCTTTCTGCGATAGAAGTGCCAAGCCAAGTACTTGTGCATATAATGTAGCTTGTCGAATGTTCTCGAACATAGTATAGCAAGCAAGAGAGTAATGTACACGGAACTTTTTTTTTATATATATTTTTAAGGAAGTTCTATTACGGGTATATGTACGCGAATGTCATATCTCTTATTGCATACAATAATGTAAACTGGTGACATTGAATAGAACTTATGTTTAAATTTACCAGCACGAGCGAGCGGGAGTGATATAAACAATTGCGATTGTTATTTTTAAACAGAGTCGCTATTAAATCCTACTTACAGGACATCGCCCCTAAAAACTTTCCAACGCTCATTCTGAATTTCACCCAGGTGTGGCGGCAACTGACTTGAGCTTTTGACTCAAAATAAAGGAACAAGCGGAAATGCTACATCATCATTTAGACTATGGCCTTAATTCTTTGTTAACGAAACGATTGAACGATGAAAGGATTGACGACGGTAATATTGAATAACACGTGTACTATGGAATCGGTAACTTTTTGTTTCCAATTAAATAAACATCTCGTTTTTGTAACTAACAAGAGTAAGTTTCGCTAAAATCCTTCATTATGATTTAAAGATCGTAATAAATCAGTGTATATGTGCTTACTACGCTTTAGAATACAACAAGACAAGAAACGTCAGGCTTTAGTTACGCAATTAGTGAAAATTTGTAGCAATCGTGTTAATTATTATTATATCAGCACTCTGCAGTATCCCGGCGTGCCCGGTGCTTGGCAATAGCTTTATCCTATTTCTTGGGACTAATCATATAACTGTTGAAATGTAAGAGTAGGTACTACAATGCTCTGCATGCTCCTTTGGAGAAATATAGACGCGATGTTATGTTATAACATCGATCCCTTACAGATCAGGCAGAGAGACAGAGCGCTAAATGTCTATCCTTAGAGACCTGACGGGCTAATGATCCGCATATAAGTACAAATAAAAGGTATATTTGTTACAGCGTTAACAAAGGCCTGGCGCACGGCGGCATTATATCTGTTTGGACCACTTGCGGTCAGGTGTCCTTTGTTTAGAAGCGTCGCCCGCGGGTCGTCATCAACCGTTAAATGTTCTCGGCCGTCAGCTACGAGTGGGGAGCTTTGTTAATTTCATAGCGGTTTGCGTTCTGTCCTTGGGCGAGGCCCGTCAAAAATTTGTTTTACATTTCTGATGAAAGGCAAAGTTAAATTAGTCCGCTTATTACAATGAACGTTATTGTAAGCGGTCGTTGTCTGTTTTGATATTTTATTTCTATTAATTAATTTATAAATGTTTTGTTGCCAAAATTTCGTGATATTTGTTTATATTAACACACTAAGTCCACTGCTGGACAGTGGGCTCCTTTATTGAGAATAAACTCACAAATCTCAAGATTCGGTTTTCAGCTGTCGTTAACGAAATAAATTCATGTCGCTTGAACTTTTAAATAGAAAAATACTCTAACTTTGTTTGTTCATAGTAAACGAATCGAAATAAAATGTGTATTTGCCTAGCTATTTGAGTTGAGAAAGTATTTAACTTTTAACTATATACGATATTAAATAGGTGCCCCAAGCAACAAAATAGTCCCCTGTCAGTCCCGTAATTCACATTATTATGTACATTATTACTACTCGGTCCTTTGTTTGGTAGCGCCGCCCACGGGTTGCTATCAACCCTTAAACGTTTTCGGTTGTAAAAAACGAGCAGAAGCTTTGATCATTTCTCGCCCGAGGACAAAACTTAAATACAGCGGATTACGTTTTATCTTTCGAGGCCCTTCATAAATTCGTTTTGAAATCTTGATGAAAGGTAAATCTAAATAAGTCCTTACTAAGTAGTGGAGAATGTTTAACATGATGTTCATGTTGGCTTGATGTTTAAATTTTAATAAGCAACTTTTCGTAATACATATGTTCGTTAACTTGACCTAAGTTGAAAGTAAGCTGCTAATTGCTGTTGTTCTAGTATTTTATTTTTATCATCATCACTTTTATCATTATCGTCATCATCACCGTCACATAAACACTTATCGTTCCACTGTTACATGAGTGTTTATTCTTAAAATAGCACTTCTTATTCTTCATTATATTCAATGTTTGATACATTTGAACTTTTAATCTTTTAATCATTCGATTGAAATCACAATCGAAGTAGGTATGAAGTTAAAAACGTAGGTAAAGAAATAACTGTTGCTTTGGAAATAAATACACTTGAGAAAATTTTGATTAATGTTCGTCGTAGTCACTGAACTTAATACGTCTGTTAAGCAAAGAATTGAATTCAAGTTCATGAACTTGTCAAGTTGAAGAGTTAGCAAAATGGCGGCCATTATTCTTTATAGTGGATGCCTTGGCGATGAGCGGTGCTATTATAAAACTGTCTTTAGGTACGAAAACGGGGAAAGACTTATTTACTTCTCGAAATATTGTACAGTCATTTTTTCAATTACTGTCAACAAATATAACGACTTTACTGCTGGACGCAAATGTTTATTGCATAGTTTTTTTATAATGACTCATGTATAGTTCGATTTTTAAAATTTTGATTAGAATTGTTGCAGTGTCATCTGGGTTTCCATTCTAAAAAGGAAAGCAATATCTTGCGATATGATTCATTGAATATTTGTCAGGTAGATATATTTGAACAGTCTTCAAACTGTTTTAAATGTTTACCGAATCCTAATTAGCGATGTATTCTTTAACTGTTTTATCTCTGTTGCTTCGAATCCTTAAAAAACAGTAAGAATATTCCATATAATATCAAAAAAGATGTACTAAACCAACTCACCAACTAATTGATTCTAATTATTCTATTAGCCATCACTAACAGCCCCACCGAATATTTAGTAACTGAAAAAAAAAAACTCGAGCAATTAAAAGACGTTCCCAATTACGTAGTCTTAATTTTTTTTTACCCTCTAATGAAACGGAGACGTGAATACCTATACTCCGATAAAAAGCGAGCTTAATGGAATAAAATTATTGAATCGTACGAATCATTGTCGTAGACACAAAAATGCCGCGGATAAGCGTTTTTTCGTTTCAACGGAACTTCGAAATGGAAATAGGATTGGCACGAGAGTGCTACTTACATTGGAAAGTATTGGTAAATTGGGCAAATTATCCGGATTTATACGGTGGAAAGCCGGAAAAATTGTTAAGAGGCTTTGAGAAAGCGACTCATTTGTAGATTGCAGATCACTCGTGTAGTAAAGTTATTTTACTATTACGTAAATGTCTTGTGAGTATTTATACACATGATTACATATGTACCGGCTTATTCGGGATGGTCCGACTAGCTTCGGAACTGTACGAGGTCCTTCCTCATGGGCTCCCGCTGTTTGCAGCGAGGTCGCGGCAGAGATAGTTAAGTTGTTTCGTTAAAGCTGTAATATATGCATTGTTTATATATATGTATAATTGAGGACAATTGAGCTCGAACTGAATTATTGTCTTCTAGAAACAGGACATTTCTGAATAGGTGGTCTATCTTATGACTGAAAATTGACGTAACATTCTATAAATAATATGACATAATATTCTATTTATAATTATATAATAAACCACCAAACTGTCTTGTTTGTTTATTCTCGCTGATATCTGAAACTACCAGTTGGATTAGAAAAATTATTTTTGTATATTGTAGCGAGTTTCATAAGGACTGTTATGGGTTAGTTAGAATAATGTTACAAATGTTAGATAGCATTAAATATGGATATTTTTAAAGTAACTTGTAAGGAAAGCGCCACCAAAATGCTTTATATGCGTGCGCTGGTGTACTGTTTAGTAATATCTGTAATCGCAGTAATTAGTAATACGTACGAGCAAATGCACTGTACTATAAAAATATTGATTTTTAATAAATTTAGAAGAAAGTCGGCTACCTCATATTGATATCTGTTATATATAAATGACAATTTGCCCTAATAAGACATACATTTGTTGGAAATGAAACTGCCGTTTCGGGGAATACGGGTTTGAAGGTACAACGTAGAAATAGAGTGTACATTAAATCTGCTGAGGCATTTGTAATTATTGCCTAATTGCTAAACATAGTTTTTGTCATATTGCTGTAATAATTATACATAGACGCTGTTATGGATTTACATGTAAAATAAAGTGATTTTTAGGGAACTTTTTGTAAGTTTAGTAACTGAATATATAGGACATTTCACTTAGTAGTGACCATACTTCAAGAAGTTCTATCAACGATGGCTCACCGAAGTGTGATATACATATGAAAATTATCGGGGTGTCGTCTGTATTGAAAGAAATGACTACGAAACATTCCTTCTGATCCCAAGCTATGTTCTTTTACTGCGATTACCTTGTAAAGTGATGGGTTGTGTGTCAGGAAATGTATAGTTGATTTACCACGAACTGCCCCTCAATCAAGAAGTCTACCTATGAATTTAAACGAGTAATGAACATAGAACGTTACTTTAACAGTATAATATTAACACATCAACGACACCATTTTAAGCCCAGCCCTATTTAAGCTTCAAAACTATTAAACAGGTATAAAGATTCTTTATTCAAATAAACCTCGCTACAAACCCTATCTGATAGCAGATCGTAGTTTATTGCTCGCTTCATTAACTAAAAAGTATGTGGATGTTACGATTCAGCAAAACAGCCAATTAATTAGTTTAAGTAATTGCTAGTATCACAAACCGTAATTTTTCCTCATTGAAATAAATCCTTTTATCGCTCTGAATAATGTATGAAGGCTTTTAATTTGCAAAAGACTGGATGTTGTTTTTGATTTTATTATTCAAGTAATATTGTAAGCCTGTATAAATAATTTAATTGACCTATTGGATTTAGTAAATTATTGATGGGGTTTTTTTAATTTTTGCAGTGAGTCCGTAACGCTAGGTTTTTTAGTTTAGTGTTTGTTTCTAAGAGTTACTTTATGTGTCTAGAAACTTTTTCTGCTATAGGATTTAATAACATTGTTTAACATTTCCATTGTATCAAAAAATGCCGAAGTATAAGTTTCGGAGATGTAAAAATATACCTCAGTTTTTGATTTTTATGAAGTTTGTTTTTTTGTTACTGCAAACTTATTGCATACACTTATTGTAAAAGTACTTTACATTCTCGCATTCTGTTCTCCCTTTTATAGTTTCTTTCCTGTGGAATGAATAAGATTTTTTTGTCAAAATTAATTACATATCGTCGAGACAAGGTGTTCCGTATGAAATTAAATGAAGTACCTAACTATGTATTTGGAAGCAAGTTTCCTTGTAAACAAGATTGAGTTCTGCAGAAATGTATACGGATTTATGTTTGTGAAACAATCCGTGTACAAACAGACGTGATAACTTCCCGATAAAGTTTTGTAACGCAAAAGTGTCTAGAGCCAAAAAAGTTTTAACGACCCTTCCTCACGCCGAGCTGAAATAAAGACTGCTAAGTCATTTTTTCCTGTTATTTGGAATTGAAAATGTTATGTGTATTTTTTAAAAATCGGCCAAGGCTTCGTTAAGTAACTGTTATTATTTGTCTCTGGTCACTAGGCTTTTAGGTTATGGATTATTTTGGTTCAGCATTCACTTTGTCTCTATTTAACTAGCCTATTATTAATTCCAAGTTCTTCAAATATTACTTATTTTAGACTCTTATCATAATATTAAATGTTTCGAATATCCGTAGCATAAAACGACTTATTATGAATGACAATAATTTTCTTACAGTAACATAGTTGCTTAATTCTTCAAATGAACTTTAAATTTCCATTCTTTTGAGTAGGTACTCAACCAGTATCAGACAAGGTTGTCTGGTATTCAATAATATCAATCGAATATTGATTACGTCAATGTTTACCATATGATTTCTGATAGACACTCAAAATTATAACGACCTGAAGTGGCTTATGAGTATATACTGATACTACATAACATACGTATCAAGTTATTAGCGATGTCAACTGCACTTCCGAAGTAAATCCAATATAATTTCTTCATGAGCATGCTCGTACTTGTCCCGAACCGCTCTGGCAGTGAGATGTAAAGGCTGCTGGTTTAATCCATTAAGCAATAAACTGCTTTGTACTCAAGTGACAGTTAGCTTGAGATTCTATGTGGTCGGAATACATTAACTAACGTCACGACTTGTGATGACAAGCGTCAAGCTGGTCAGCTAGCAAGTTGTGTATGACTGTCCAGAAGTCAATTAGGTAAGATTAACATAACATAATATTACCCCTGTATATCCCAGATTGGGTAGGTGAACCGTAGTACACTCCCACGAATCGCCAGTTATGTTATACGTTCCATGTAATTTAGGGTCAGCTTACTGATGACGATGATTGAAAGTAATAAAGATTCAACTAAAAAGAATTAGAAAAAATAAATAATCATCTGGAGATATTTTTACATACGGCTATGTGTTGCCAAACTAGGTAAAGCTTGTCCTACAGTTATTGCGCTATGGTTATTGCGCTACGGTTACTGCGCTACGGTTATTGCGCTACGGTTACTGCGCTACGGTTATTGCGCTACGGTTATTGCACTACGGTTATTGCGCTACGGTTATTGCACTACGGTTTCTGCGCCATGGGACGAAAAATAAGCTACATGCTGTTATTTCTTCTCTATTCTCTTTTACATCCAGATACAGAACAGCTGCTTACATTTAGCTAATTCTTGATAGAATTTTAACTGTGGTTAGGATGCTAGGCTTGTTTAAATAATATCATTAAATTAAATTTATTTAAATAAATGTGATTAAACAAATGTGATATAAAAAAGCCGTTTCTGAAGTAGTAGTAAATAAGTAAAATCATTACCTTATACAATTACTCGTACGTTTGTATAATATATACTGATGACTGGAATAGTTGTCGTTGTGTATAAAAATATTGCATGCCTGTAATCGTATTTATATTTCTCTATTAGGCACGAGTATCTCCTGCAAATATAATTTTACATGTTTAGATGGACATTGTTCATGTCATGGACTAAAATATTCTGAATGCGAGAACTTCTTATAGTAACGTTAAGCACAGTTAGATAACAGCTAAGACTATGTACACTGAATTCGTTAAAGTGAAATCCAGATATAATCCATCAAACCACACCTTCCTTTGTGCTCAAATGATCAGCTATTTGTCTAGCGGTAATCGCGCGAAGCCGGGAAGATTGCTCTTGGATATGGCTTAAGACGATGTACCACACATACATGGTTTTAATGTATACATTTGCGGTAAGATTTTTCGTGAAACATTTATGTATTATTTTTATAATTAAAACTTCACGCCAGGTCCTTAAGGAGCAGGCAGGAGATAGGCATGACACAAAGCTCAATCAAAACAGAATTTACTTGCTTCTGCTGACATTCATCACTTTATACAGATACGCTTGTTTCGCCAATTTCAGAATTCCCTATCAGGAAAAATCTCACCTATTTGTTCTAGGTGAGTCTTGGTTTTCATTGGCACCAATTTGAATATTTACATACATATATATAAATGTAAAGATGTACGATATGTTAAAATGTATACACACAAATAAATATAATTATTCACACGTCTACAATAATGGTAATAAATGAACTTATAATATCCAAGGAAACATATTGCTTTTTGTAAAGACTAACACATCTGGCTGTACTGGTGTGGTTTAGGCTATAACCATACACACACATATACCGCTTGTCCTCGAATGACTGATTGCTTGTCTTGCGGTGATCGTGTAGCTGTTAATGTTTCTGACGTGACAGCGGAGAACAGGTGGCCGCTGGCATTAGCCTCATACGATATTCAATTTCAAATCAACATAGGTCACCGTTAATGTTTGTGTATTGGGGTAATTAGGCTAATGATCGCTATTTCTAGGCTAGTAATCATAAGCGCCAGTTGACCCAATTTCGAATATCGAATATTGAGTATGTATGTACTTCTCAAAGTACTGAAGGTTAAATACTATGTTTGAATAATCTCAAAGTACCATTTTTTATTACACTCATTGTCGGGGAAAATAGCATTATATAGACATGTCCAGTTTATATTTAATATGTAAATTTAAAACAGGTATTGCATAAGTATAATAGGTACCTAATTAAAATCTAAACGTTCTAAATAAAATTAATAATATAAACAGAAAGTTTTTGTCCTTACAATTATATAAAGATTAAAATTAGAAGTTTCGCACTCATTTCATTATTTTAAATTTAAATACTTAGTTTAAAATAAAGCAATTATTTTTAAATGGGTGTTAAAATTCGAAAAGGTCCTCCACACTCGCGTTGTAACGCGAACAATATCTCGAAGGGAAAACGCGTCGATTTCACGCTACGAAAGCTCCTCAGCTTGGACTTTTAGCGTACATTTGTAGCTAAGAAATTTCGTTTTAAATTCTCATTTCGTTAACAAAATGTAAACAGAGACTGTAGGCTGTAGGACGTCGGGGCGAAGCAGAGGGAGAACAGTAAGTTTGCGTCGATCGCGACCTTTCGAATGGAATCTCCTTGTTTACATCGAAGAATTTCATTAATTTGTATATTTTAGAAGAGCATGGGTGCTTATTATTGGAAAATATTAGAGGGAAAATTCTGCCTTAAGAATAAAAGGCGATTGGAGGTTTAGATGACACTTAACAGCCCGTAAGTGGAAGGTAAAAGTATGTTTTGTTATCAACAAAACAATTAGAATCAAAGTCCTAGGATGACCTATAATTATTTATTGACAAAATGTCATTAACAATCTTCAATGCTTTGTTCATATTATTATTGTTATCGTGCTATCGTGCAACGTGCATATCCAGCTATCGGTATCGTGCTACGTTATCGAAATATGAACACTATCAATAATAACAAGAACGTTTTGTAATCAACAATT
Organism: Parelbella polyzona; assembly: GCA_018244815.1. Taxonomy (NCBI): domain Eukaryota; kingdom Metazoa; phylum Arthropoda; class Insecta; order Lepidoptera; family Hesperiidae; genus Parelbella; species Parelbella polyzona. Next base: position 8,187 of record DWMF01000201.1, on the reverse strand, counting down.
ATATAGAAATAGGAATATAAATTGGAAGCCAGCTGTCAGAATGGACAAAGGCATGAATATTTTGTTTAAATATAACTTACTGTTCCCGTTGTTCTGAGGCGAGGGGAAGAGGAAACGCGGCCCGTTTGCTCTCTCCGTTGATATAATTGAAATTTTGTTCAACGCCACTGCTGTGTTATCTGTCCCTTATTTATGTTGTCATGAGAATATTCTAATTAATTTCTCCTTTATTACCCTAATACAGTGCGTAGCTACTGCAATTTTGTTGATAAACATACCATGAGCTCACGTAAATATCAACTCACGGTACGGCAACGTACATTGTACGTTTATAGCGAATTTTGGCTTTCATTACGATTTACATTAATGTATAGTTTTGACTTTATACGTGTTATTAAGTTAAACTGTAATAGATGACTTCCTCCTAAATGATGACTTTGAGGTTGAAATTCTGTTTCCAAAATTGCAAATTTTTGTTTAAGAAAGCTTTTTTCTTTAATGTTATTCTTACATTTTACATGGTAATGCTTGATATTCAAAAAACTTTCTTTCCTGATCGAAGTAAGTATACATCTCATTACATTAACTCAGCAGGTAGGTTATATGATAGCAGGGAAGTACATAAAGAAAACATTACAAACCCAAGATAACGAATCGAAATGTTCGATGTGGATATAATTTGTATTGTCTACAATTTTGAAAACTGGAACAAGTGACTTTGTTAATTAACAGGACTTATTGAGGAGGCCTACAAAAACTGTTTGATCAGGGCACAAACCAACATCGTTGGAAGTTCGTGACAAGGGTCCGATTCAATGATCTCAAGTGCTTTTAATTTCTCATGGAGAGTCTGTTCATTGTTTTATTGCGTAAATAATTCACCAGCAAGATATTGTTTCTTGGTGTTTAAGTCTGTTTTGGCAATGAACGAAGTCAAGTGTACTCGTTTGTTTTATTAGCGTTACTAAGGTGACGTTTCAAAATAAATATTTCAATGGAATTAAGTTATGCGTATAATAAAAAGCAGCGTTCTTTGGATAAGCAAATATTAATTTAGATAATAGGATATACTCCAGGATATTCAGTTATGTAGCGGGGACATTCTAATAATTTACACTCTATACACAGTGAACAGCAAATCAGAGAAATGCATACAAATGAATTATCATAATTATCATTAACCCTTCTATCGTTCTCTGGCTGAACAAGAGCATTCTTTCTCAGTAATGAAGATGTAGAAGCAATATGTAATCGAATATTGTAAGGATGAACTAGATATTGTATCAAAACTTGTTCTATTCTTTTGGCAGAACGAACCGAAATAAAAGTAAAGTGCAGTGAGAATTAAGAGAAACCTTAAAATGTGAAAGCTGTAAAATTTTAAAACTATATTCGTTTTTGTAAGATGAGAAAGTAAATAGCAAACTTTATTGGAAACCTTTTAATTTAGTATCACCTACTATTACTGTACAAAATAAAACTAAGAAACAACACGTAACGGTCAAAGCGGATAACACCGGTATATACCAAACTGCAAAAGAAATCTAGTTAAAACCGGTTCACAGTGTGTCAATAATCCTTTCTGGAAACAGAAAATTCACTTTGTTTATAAAAATCCCCTATGAGCTTTACCGATTGACTCAAAGTAAATTAAAATACGCTACACGTCTGTGCCCGTATAGGTAAAAATAGACCGCAAGTTTTCATTTGTTTTCAATCTATGCGGGCTTCCAGCAGTACGATCGGCTCGCCCTCGTGTGCGGCTAATGGATTAGAAATCATAAATCTCTTCGGGAACGGACAAGCGTGCTTTCATTATGAAAGGTCACTTTTCATACTAGTAAAAATACTTGTAAATTGAATTAATATTTATAGGTGAGCTGTGTTACTGATTCTCGGTAAATATTTTGCTACTCATTTGATGTGCTATAAATGTATAGATCGTGAGGTAGGGTTAATTACTTTCATTTGTGTTTTTTCTTTTAAATTTATTTGGCCAATGAATTAGAAGTGCTAATGTAAATATTGTTTCGAAATACTTAACATTTTGCTTCACACTAGTATACATTTATGTATGTTAAATGTACTGGGCTATACACATGATGTATTGTGATATACCATATAGGTACATACATATGTATATCCAAACTGAAATAACTCTACTTGTTTGCTGGGATGTCTTCTCACTGGGGAATTTTTAACAGACCAGTAGGAACTTCGACTAGCCAATTGTATTGCGAAAATAGTTATTAACTATAGTACGATATAACATGCCATAATTCCAGTACTTACCCGGTAGAGGCAGAGGAATGTAATACTCCCACTTTTTATCATGTACCTACCATGGAGTAAGGGGTGAGTGTACGAACGAACGAACACAAATTCATTTCGAGCAGGGAATTTCAAGTTAGAAAAACCTATTAATACCTTGACCAACTCGGGAATCGATCGTGGGACCTATAGCTTAGTAGTTGCGCTTGCATTTTTGAGGCTAATTTAAACAGTACAACAATATCTTGCATCCATTCGCTCCATTGTTTTAAAAAGCTGTCTATAGACACGCTATGTAATACTAAAATTGCTCAATTTCCTGACCCGAGTTTCAACTTCGCTTAACATCTTAATGAAACCTAACTTCACCCGACTTTGTTTACCTTTTTTCTTTTTCTTTATAGAAAGAAATTACTTTCTATGTAATCTAAGTTACTTTTCGTTACGAATAATTTTATAATTTATTTTATGTAACTTCAATAGTGCGGATCCCACATTGTGCAATTATTATTACGTGTATCTCTCTATATAATTGTGTGCATTTTAAACATTTAACATCACCTGCTGCAAAGATGTAGGACAACATTATGAGGAAACCTGAACATATGCGAACATCTTCATAATGATTTCTAAGATGCATGAAGTCTACGAGCACGCAATTGACAAGCGTCTTAAATCTTGTCATTTCTGAGACGAGATCAATGTCCAAGAGAGGTTGATATTGTGTACGAATTTTATTTAATTATATCTGTTTCCTACGTTTAGTTTTCAGTAATATGCGAAGTTTATACATATACTGCAGATAATATTAGTATATTATTAATAAAATTCGCTCATAAAATTTATAAAAATAACATAATAATCATTTAACTAAGCGAACTCATAATGCGATACAAATAAAATGAAATCTTCAGTAAGATTCTATAGAATTCAATACCCGTCACGGTCAAAGTGAAATTAAAAAAAAAATAAAGCCTATCAAACAAGATCTAGACTTTAACAAGATTTAAGTTAGACCACTCAAAGTTAACTGGGCTAAGCCAGTTCCACGGATAAACGTTTTTTTTACTTCCATTAGAGCCCGCGAGTTGGTTCAAGTAAGCCAGTTAAACGCTATGCAGATTACGAGTAGTTTCCACGAACTAATTTTCAATTAGAATTATCTTCGAGATCTTTAATTTTGAAGAGAGTGTATCCTGTGTCTTGTATGAAATATGCACTATATAATACAATACAAGAAGAAATGATACAGTACAATACTTTTTAGTATAACTAGTCGTAGTTAGAGCGTTTTATCCACACAAGGATTCCTAGACCTCTTTTAGCATTTCTTGATTTTTGTTCTCCCGTTCACATACCTATTGTGGAATTATTTCCGTTTGTTAGAATCTGCATTCTTTTAGGAAACAAGTAGATAAAGAGCTGTCATTCACGAGACATCTCTTTTCATGTAGTAGCGCTACAAATCTTCCTACATGCAGTATCATTCACTATCGAATGGCGTTTGATAATTTCAACATAACAAAAAGCAGACCGAATTGTATACAAAATACACAAAACGCTTGCATTGCACCCGCCGTTTGCTGGTCTTTTTACAGCCGCTTAATTTGATTGCTGGCCGATGCGTCGCGTTCAAATAATCTACATATATTTGCACTCGTCATCCCCTGCCGCTGTTAATTTAAAACTGACGCTACACAGTGCTAGCTGGTTTAGACATACAATGAAATCAACATAACTATTTCTATCAGTTTTATTAATTTATTAGAAACATTTATAAAGCACACACATAGCATAGGCGTAGTGACTGCTTCATTGATCAAACGTTTGCAAAGCACAACTGCTGATCGGGAGGTCCCGGGTTCAAAGCCCAGGTTAAGTATTATTGGTTTTTTCTAACATAGGTGTTTTAGTAGACACTTTTAGTAGTAGCTCGGAGTCGGATTCTGAGCCCGGTGAATGGAAATAGGCTCAGCTATTCCATAGCGGGACGGAAACCTATCTGTTGAAAAGTGGGAGTATACTTCACTTCTTTGCCCACTCTTTCGAGGATCATAGGCGTGATGTTGGGTTTTTTAGTACATGCTTATACTCTAGGCACAGATGATGTAAAGTACACACTTCAAAATACGGCTAACTGTGTCTAAGGTAAGACGTTAACGAAAAAAAAAAAAATTGCATTCAAACATAACGTTCAAATTTTACGTTGGCGGGGCCCTTTATTAGGTATAAGACAAGCGTTCACACAGGTATTGTTTCTAATACGATTATTATGTAGTTAGAATGAAGCCGAATGAAATATATCGATCACATAATAATTTGATCGATATATTTTATTCGCTTAATAAACTCGGTATAATAACAATCACTTTAAAACCCCAACAACTTTTATTGCCATCGCTTATTGTAACCGCTCGTAAAAACATTACGATCTCTATATTACCATAGAGAGCAGAAATCATAACATTAAAATGTTATATTTATCGCCTTCCATTGTTTCTAATGCAGTATTTATATGCATTATATCGATTACTGTATACTATTTCAAAGTTTTATAAGCGCGTCAGTTTTATTATCGCTTTTATAATACAAGTCGATAAAGGTAGTTTGCCTCCGAGTCGTAAAAAATCGATTTTGTTTTAAATGTTAGTAGACATTATTACTCGTATAGTTTAATATATCGATTTTATAGCCTGTATATTAGCTTTACTTGCACGAATGTAAGTTGCACGAATATAATGTTTATTTTGCTTACGTATAATAAAGCACTGAATATTAAAAATTCGATGGTAACGAACCGATCTGATGATACAGAATCAAATATTTTTTCAAATCCAAGTCTTTTAAAAATATCTGTTATAACGTATAAAATGGAATAAAATATTTTATGATTACTAATAGAACATACTATAAAGAATACACTAAATCTGTAAAAGTTAAATTATATAGACATATCTGGCTATTAAACAGATTAATGTAAATAACTTAAAAAAACAGTAACATCGATTGCAAGTTGCGTTTGAAAAGATCGACACAAGTTATTGTAATAAAAAACAATAGTAGAAATAGAAATGATAATCGACCAATATAGAGACATATTCGGAGCTGTTATATAGGGGGAACATAATTATGATCAGTAGCAATTAAAGCTCTCGTGCAAATTCCTCTTCATTCTATTGTAAGCTAACTACAAAATAGTTCATGGGTTAATTGCTTTTTGTAACTTGACGGTTAACGAATAACAAAATAATGGTTCACGTCTGGATGTACATACATTGATTAAACATTTTAGCCTATTTGGTTATAATAGTCATATAACTAACGTACGTATATTTTCAGATAGACGATATTACATGACTACTGTTACCCAAGAGTCAGACAGTATTAAGAGTTAGCCGTTCCTAAATATGCAAATGGTCTTATGACAAAAAATGCATTGAAACCTGTATTTTTAACAACATGTGAAACTTTAGCAATTAAAAGTAGAAAGCTTGGCTGTGTAAAAACACACCTACAGGGTAAGGGGTTACCGAAACAGTGTTTGGCGAAGCTCCCTAGCCATGCTTCTAAAATGCCTGGATGTACGCCAAACTAAACTCAGTTCGGCTCAACTCTAATATGATTTTAGTTTAGTCGTGAAACAAATCTCGCATCCCGTAGCTAAGCCCAGATTGCGTTTACTGAAAGTAACTTCAGTCCGCTTTTATTCAACTCGGAACACACTCTTATTCGGACTACAGTTGCATTGTTATGGCTGAGACTTGACAATGTTAACGGAATATATATAAATATATAGAAATGAATTATAAAATGCAAGAACTTCTAAAATGCGTGTAATCAGCGATATTGGGAATGAAATTTATTTTGGATAATTTCAGAACTCGTTTTTTATAGGTAGATGAATATAAATACCTACGTTTGTTTAATATATGTATGTATTTACTCTCATTAAACATTTAGAACATAACTATAATATGTAGCTGAGAGTTTCGCCTGTAATAGAATGCCTTTATATGTATATGTTAAAAACAGCTTCAATGTAAAAAAAATAATACAGGTACACCTTAGTATTTTTAAGGTAAATATGCATATATAGAGACGAGTTCTCGAAAATTCGTTCCCTAAAAATGTTTGGTTAACGTCTCGAAAAGGTTCGCGCCTGAAATACGAAATCTGGAGGGAAAAATATATATTACGTATTCTAAGCTCATCTCCCTAACAGGTATTTCGTGAAAATCATACATGTTTCGAGGGGAGATATTTTAGTTAGTAGTAGAAAATTACCTTCACATAAGCACATATGATGTACATACATGTATGTATATCTGCACATAGAAAGAATATTTATTGCTCAGGCGATATTGAAAATAAACATCTAAATAGTTTATGTGAAGTCATATTTACTCGTAGATAAGGATTAGTTAAATTTAGGTTTTACAAGTTATTAGTATTGATTTTTCCTAAAATGTTATTTAAAAACTCTTAATTTATTTAGAGTTTTGTGGTATTCCAGACAATACTTGCTTGTGAAAAAAGCGTCCAGAAAAAAGATGGGGATGGGACGAGATGGGCATGGAATTCTTATAAGCGGATTTAAAATCCATTAACGCCAACAACAAACAATTATTTTGGAGTTGCAAATACTCGTATACGAAGCTGACGACAATCCTCTAGTGTTGATTTTTGATAGAGTTTTATAAAAATAAAACAAAATTATTTATGTATTTTGGGATTCAGGATTATAATAGATTGTGCAAAATGTATCGAGATATTTCTAAAAGCAAATGGATGGGATTTTTCCAAAGCGGCTTCAAAATCCATTAGCGTTAACAATGCGTAACTTTTTTGGAGTTGCAAATATACGAGTATACAACTGAAGACAATCGCTCACTCGATTTACACACTAACAAATATTTTCATGATAATAATAATAATATAAAAACCACCTGTAATTAATTGGATTTTCATCATCATCGTCACCACCTTTTTATCGTTTCACTGTTAGACACAAGGATTAGGGTTAACGAGTATTTTGATCAGGTAATAATATTTTAATACGTCCTGTTTAATAATATGCGCGAATTGTTCAGAAGTGAGAGTCCGTGCAATTTACATTTTTATCGCGACTGCGAAATTCTCCGTTCCTATTCTAACAAATAAAGGTTATTTTCCGTTGAGCTTTGAAACTAACCATTCCGCTCTGTATTACCTTGTAGTACCCGAATTTGTGTCGTGAGTAGGCTTATTTTCGTCGAGTTGCTGCCGTTTTGTCTTTCACCGTGTTATTTCAACGTTTTAACAAGAAAATTCAATTTTCCTTTAATAACAATATACTGTTTTTGCGTTCCTTGAGTAAACATGGATCTATTCCGTACTATTAATGCTCATAAGATAAGTATTGTCAATAAAATTTTGATTTTCGTAAATTGTTTTTAAAATGATGATATTGCAAAAATATAAAAATTAGTTTTCGTTTATTAAACCGTACGTGTTCGATTTAATCTTGACATTGAAAACTTGCTTCAGTTTATAAAAGGCTATAAATAGCAGTTAATGATGCAACTGACCAGGGAAATGTGCACAGCTCAATTAAAGCGCAGCCTTTCCCTTCGTGGGGTAAATTACGGAATTGCAAATTTGATTCTTTGCTATAAAGGAACTGGATAAGCCAGTATTTGCTATGAAAACCTTCCCAACCTTCACTTGAACAGCAAAGTGGACCTTGGCGTCAATCTGTATAATTCTAACTGGAGCCTCGAATCCAACAGTGGGACGATAAGAAGATTCGTGATGAATATTATGTGTCATCTTTGCATTCAGCATTATGCTATGCAGATGTAGAATCCGAGGACTGGAATTGGAGGAATTGGTTAAGATTAAATTGATTAAGATATTTGAGATTGTTTTTAGCCATGG
>DWMF01000200.1:0-17185 GCA_018244815.1 Parelbella polyzona | reverse complement strand
AGAAATGAGTGCAACTTGTTTGTTTTGCCTTAAAGAACTTAAACTACATATTAGCTTCAATGGTTTATGTTGGTCTGTAAAGATAGAGATACATATAGGTATAACACTTGGCGTTCTCTGCCTAAGCCGTACGGGACCGGGCTTGACGATATACCTAATAATAACATGTACACGTATAAACTACTGTATTCAGTATATCATGTATGCGATACAGAACTAATACACCATTTAAACTTCGCCTTACACACGATATTTATTCTGATATACATAATTTAAAAAATCACACAATTAACACCTTTATTCTCATCGTATTAAATAGAATAACGGGTCACAGATAACCAATTGTGCCAACAGTGCCTGTAATAGCATATTAATAGTGAACGAAATTCGTCCTTGCATTGTCCCATTGTACAGAGGTTTCACAAAAGAGAATGTGTTCTTCAAACTATGAGATTTGTCCGAGATCCGTACAAGGACTCTGTTTTTAATAGAATTCCAGTAGATCCTTATCACCTGGACGCGAACTAAAAGGGACATAAGTTTGTTATTCGTTTATCGCGCTTGTGACGAATTGATTATTTATGCATAATATTTCTTTATTTCTTCTTGTTTACGCTTAAAATATATTTGGGCTTAAATTATTCATCTTTTAAAATTCAATATCACTTTTTGTAACGGTGTAAGGAAACATACTCGTATTTAAACCACACAGCTTATAGTTTTCCGTTGACTTGTCTAAGGCGTATTGTTAGCACGTGGATATCGTGGTAGACTATAGGTTTATTCCTCCTAATTCTGTAAGGAGACCACTTTTCAACAATCGTACGAAAAATTACAGACGTATTGAAAACCCCCTCCTTTTGAAAAGTCGGTTAAAAAACTTGTTGGTGCTGATAAGGACAATGCATTAGTTTCATAGAAATACAGCAAAAATATTATATGATACATGACATAAATCGTAACAGTGTTTGTTACTACATGAAGCTATTTTGTGGCTTAACGATATCTAGTAAACGTAAATACTCAACATAAAAGGTATGACCGTTTATCGCAATGTCCCTCGACTATAATAACGTTCTAATCCGATCTACCCTCCATTTTGAAATACAGTCAATCTTTAAATTTACATAAAATAGAAATATTGTAGAACCTGCAATATGATAAAAGTAACAGTTAATTATCATTAAATATTGAGTTGCCTGTCGATGCAATAGTTCCTGACTGTGGCTGCTCATCCGAAAGTTGTGGGTTCGAGTTCCTTCAGGGGAAAATATTTCTCTAATAAAGACAACTATGTGTTATCGCGCGGATACAAAAATATCTACACAAATACGTTGAACTTAGTAAATAATATTTTATTAGCTAGTTAGCATAGACCAGGAGTTGCCTAGTTTCAGCAACAAATGGCTTGGTGTGAGTTGTTCCAAGATATTATTATTATTATTTCATAATTCTATAAGCAGCACGTGAATCTTACCTTCAAGAGCTCGCAAGTGTAATGACGTCAAACTCCTCACCCCAACCGGAACATAGCGTGATCTGAAGCATTTCTTCACAGTCGTTTCAAAACGTTAACTTTTTTTGTTCCGTCGATAGAGCTGTCTTTTTGTTTCTATGTTAAGAAAGGTTTGTTTGTCAGTTTGCTTACAAATTGCTTTTAGAGAAACATTCAGGTTTTCTCACCTTTACTGTCGCTATACTTTTGTCAGTCCAATTATAATTTGCCATTAAAGAAAAGCAAAACATCCAGACTGCATGATCTTTTTGCTCTCGCTACCCTTTCATTAATTTGCATACATATTGCTTTTATAGAAACATCTAGACTGCCTGTTTTTATTGCTGTCGCTACACTTTCGTCTGTTCGCGTAATATTTCTATATAGAAATGGCAAGCCATTCAAATTGGCTGTTTTTTTACTGTCGCTGCGTTAAGATTAGTCTTCCTTTCTCACCTAAATATTATTATAATACAGTTAGCATGTTTATACTACTACCACGAATGGTTTTGCTACAAAATTCGGTATCCTATGAAAACAATAAATCACCTTGACACTTTTTGTCTCTTTCTACATAGATTACATTGTTGTTTTCGCAACTTTACCGCCCATTTCTAGGTTCACAAATTCCTCAGTAGAACCAATTAAAAAAAAAACATTAACTTCTTTAGTATTTCTAAAGCGGAAATAACATTGTGACGTCTTAAAATATGTCGTCATCATGACGACCAAATGATGAAACGTCATGTCATCAAAATCACGTAAGATACACGACGAGCAAAGTTAAAAAAGCCAAGTTTATATATTTTTAAAAAGCCATGTTGGGTAGGCGAAGCAACGATGCCAAACTAACTCATCAATGTAACACATTAAGACAGAACAGTGCTACATGTATCGGACACGCGACATGATAACGTTGTATCCAATTTGTGCATTCGATGCACTATTTTTTCTACCTCCATCTCACTTAAAACAGACTGTTACAGAATTCGGTACAGGAAATTATAATCGATATTGTTTTGTAATTATTACGTCCAGTTCACGGCTGTATCTGAGCGCAATAAATCTTAAAATAACCCAGTCGTTCGCCTATTACGATAATCGACCGTGCAAATTGCTGATTGACAATCACTTATGACACCTTTTTATGGGAATTACTGGTTCGATGAACCGAGGCTTGAATCGAACTATGTATAAATATTGTTAAACATTTTGTGTGCAATGAAATAGAATTTGAATTTGAATTTCAATTCGAATTTTGAACTGGGTTATGTTCTACCACGTTCAGTTCAAATCCTTGTGCAAGTTGATTGTTTTTGGGGTAATGTTTAACTTGATCACTTTCGGGTCAGATATACGTGTGGACATGTCCCCCAAGGAATAAGAAACAATTAATCAATCAGAGTGATAATTCAAATATTGAACGCTTCTACATACTTGAATTTCGCTCTTCATTGTTACACTCTTACAAAAGAAATTTAACAAAGCCGGAACGTAACACCTAATGACATTTCTCAATTTCAAATAGGATTTTATAAGGTATAGCGCCTTAATTAACGTCATACATTGTTCAAGTTATCATTCATGAACTTTTGCCACCCCTCAGGCTATGGTAGAGAGAACGATGAGGCCGGAGAGAACTTCCAGCAAATTAAAAAAATATATAACTTCCATGTTGTAATACGCCTTCAACCTTATTATGAGTTTTCTTAGAATCAGTCATGATGTGGCACATATTGTAATATCATATGATATATGTATTTAAGATGTACAAGTTACCTATAGCACAGTGAAGAATGTTAGTAAGGTTTGAGAAATAAATGAAAATATTTTTGTAACGACTTTAAATGAAATACTAAGGTTGGACTCGCAAACTTGTGGCCTTGATTTGATTAACGATTATAAACAGTTTCTAAAGTTAAAGAACGCTTGATGCTGTCGGCTTTAAAATGGATGGCTAGTTAAAATAGTAGAAGGTTATTACTGTAAAAGAACAAACGTAAATTTTGGTAGACAGGCTTAAATGGGGTTAAGAAATACCGAACAGTCGTAATTCTGACTACCACTTATTTGCCAATCCCAAAGTTTACACTATAGCACAGTTCTAACACTCGTTTTCTCCATCGCTCAGGGTTGACTAGGAGAAAATGACATTGGACATTAAGCTCTTCTTACTCTTAGTTTAGGGTATAAACAAATAAAATGTAGTACACTCCAGGCTTTCTGCTTTGTGAAGCATCATTTCAAGTACCAGACGCAAGTAAATAGAAAACTGGACAATCGCTCCTAATGCGCAGCTGATAAGTGAGTATAAAGTACAATCATTTAAGTAAACACGTGGTGACATCAAGGATATTCGCATAAATGTCTTAAATTTATTTGAAAAATATGTAATTGTGGATATCTGAAAAGTTTCCCTGTGTCACAGCAATCAAATATGTCCGCCACTGTCAACGCTCACAGTGCTTATGTCACATCGACATCACACACGCTTTGTGACAATTTTTTCTCCTCCTTTTGCATAATGCAGGTAAAAGTTTTCAAAGCACGTGTTCGGAAACCTTCGTTCCCACGCTCTTGCGCAAACAACCTTCGAAATTTTTTTACAGGATTTGATCTTGACGAAAAAAATTGCAAATTCGACCTGAACACGTGTGCAACCTTGGGAATCAGCTGATTGTGGTGTTACCAAGAGTTTCGTATGCTTCTAAATCGCTTATTGCTTTGGCAATAGAGCCCTTATTACAGTGGCTAGAAAACAAAGATATATTGAAGTATATTCTTAAGATGCGATAAATTTTATATTGTACTGCACGTGCAAATGTGTTATAACAATTTCAAATGAATTATCGAAGTAATCCAAAAAAACCATTAGATACATCGGTAAATAACTTCATATGTATATGTATGTACATACACATGTGTAATATATCTGCTCAGAGGTGTTGACTTCAGTTTTCCACTTCGGAGGTCTACGGGCAAAACCCTGACTTAAAAAGCATTATTGTAATCAACCCTCACTAGAAAAACTCGAATTTAACTAGTGTGGCTGGTCATACGTTACTTCTGAAAAAAATCTTAAAGAAGTTGATGACGTTGTAAATCATTATTACATTCGTGAATTTTCCGGAATTATTAAATGTCTGTACTAGTTCTCTTTATTACAATTGTCACGACTGCCTTGTTGGTCCAGCCGTTGTAAGCACGACTGCTGTTCAAGACGTACTGGGTTCGATACCCAAGTCGGGCAAAGAGTCGAGTTATATTGATGTATACTCATTTAACTATACATCAATTTAATACCAACATAAATAACAGCAAATCTCTCAACGCTATAAGAACACACGAAAAAGGCATTAAATTTCATTAAACTTCTATACCTACTCACAAACCTAATAATTTTAACAAATTAATTTAAATTTAATATTTTAACACTTTGAATTCATAAACATTTATTCAGATGTTCATAAACTGAAGTGAGTACTTAATGCACAGACGTTTTTACTGTCTCTACAACATGCGGAAAAGTAGTTAAAAAACCTATCTCTGTTGAGTACAAGAAGTCTTTAAAATGAGCGCTTCTAATGTTCTACCGTTTCGCTGCTGCACAAATAAATCATGATTCCTGCAAACATACTTAGCAGAAGCACCAGCACATTAAGAGAAGACGCTATGCACGCGAGATAAGACCACTTCTGCCAAGTTTTGCTACGTGTCTTCAAAGATCTTATCGCGACAGAGACAGCTATAGGAAGAGCGAACGCCAGAAAGAGATGGATAACGGGATCGATTTAAGTGCAGCTGCCGTCTTCAGGTAGTAAGGCTATGGGATTCTAAGACTTTAAAGTTTTATAACACTCACGTACAATTTTTCTCTTAAAGTGGGTGGTTCATTGGCGAATGAGACTACTGTTTTCTCAAGTTGAAGCTTAAGCATTAGATTAAGACACTACGAACATCTTAGTTTAATGATTTTGAAGACAGGAGACTTATGGTTAATTAACCAAAGGAATTACGTTAGCTACGATTAGGTTTAATATCCAGAAACAATATTGTTTTGATCAGAATGGAAGATCGAGGTCTTACTTTTTTCAAAATAAGGTATCTACTAATAACGGGAGTTTAAAAGAGTCAATAACGATCATGTTCTAAAGAGGCTGTTCTTGCCAAAAAATTTGGAATGAACCCTCAAAGCCTAACAAATAAACGAATTCCATGCGCTCTCATCAATGAATCATCCCTTTAACTGGTAACCGATCTATGAGAGATATGTTCGTAATAACGTGGTACGAACAATCGTGACTTTTCTTAGAGATACGTTTATTTTTATTCTCCGTCGTTTCTTTTCCGTACATTTGAAGTGAAAACCACAGAGTGATTTCTAAGTAGATATATCTAGAATTATATTTCCCATGAATAGACCTTACGGGGTAAACAGACAATGTTAAATATCTTTATTCTTACTGACTTAGCGTGCTCATCTAAACGGACTTTTCAATCAACTTTTCACTTTTTCATTAATTGGTGTCCGATAAATCTTCTATCCTGTTGGAAATTGGCCACAAACGGCCATGGATGGCAGTAACTATTGCCCATGACGTAGTCTACAAGGTTGAAGTTAAAAAAAAGTGTAGCGTTCATTTAGAGAGGTTGCTATACATTTTTACCGTGAAAATGTAGCAATTGTAATTAAAGCAGTTTGTGTTTCAGTCCGAAGTGGTTGTTACATCCGTACTGGGTACAACTATCATAACTTTGAAAAAGGAATATATCTATGTTTCTTTATTACATTAAACGACCTTCTGCATACTAAAAGTCATGTTAGTCAGTAGTTATGATCGGCAGCAAAGTTACCTATTGCCCGCACCATTGTAAAAAGAACTTTTGTGAAACATGAAACACATTTTAAACGATTTTAAAACAACATACAAATCGACGTTGTTATGCAAAGTACGATATACTTACAATGGAATTGAAAGGAATACGAATTCTATTAATACTAATTAAAATTAATCAGTTTCTTCGTCTGCAGCCACGCAGGCAGACTTTCCTACAACGTCCGTTTTTTGAGACTGTACATCAACAGACAAATGTGTATATCTACTATTAAATAGCATACTCGTGTGCATTACTCTAACTATTGTTCTTTAATAGTTTAAGTAAGACCTTCGCATAATTATTTAAAAAAAATTGCGATCTCCCCACACACTGCTACACAGCTATACTATGTAACAAACCTTATTCACACATAGTTACAAAAATAAAGCTATGATATCATAAAAGAATTTAGTCAAATATATAACATCAGGGAGTCGCCTGAGAATCGAAACTCATAATAAACAATTAACAATTTTAATATGAGATTTAACATCTATTAGTACATACTTAGAATGGGAAAATTCTTAGATATTCGATGATATTTTTTGCGTAACAATAATACATATAATTAAAAGGTCGTTTTACAGCTTTGTTATATTATTCGACCTCTGTTTGTAGTACACGCAATTTTATGAGGAAACTTTATAAAAGTCTCACGCTTTAATATATCGCATTTCATTGTATAGGTACCAACGACTCATTAATCCATATGAATCGCATACATCAGTGACATAGAATACCTATTGCTTGTGGCCGAGAACAGTAAATAATAAAATTTTAAAACTGCTATTTCAAAATGATTTTATTAGATACTATTACGTCTCACCATCATTTAACGAGCATGAGAGGAAAACATTGAATTAAATACAGCTTTGTGTTAGTAATACCAAGTTACAATGTTATCCGTTTAATTTGTGTAACATACGAGCAACAATTATGTATTACTAAGGCTTTATTGATGATGATGATGATGATGAAGGCTTTATTTACGTGTAGTAGTGTCTTTGCCTCTGTTAGAGGACTCCGTTTCTACTTTTCATAATTAAAACTATACTCAGAGTTAATAAAATACTTTTAAACTCTATTTCATTTTCCTTTTCGTTTTAAATATATGTATTATTTTGAGTAAGCAGCACTTACAATAATTGTCATTTTATTTATAATATTTGTAAGATTTGCATCCATGGCTGTGTCTCTTCAAAGAAATTGTTAACAGCGACGAATATTCTTGACGAAACGCAGATCGTCTACCAACAAAGGCAATATTTTTAAACGGACCGATTCACATCGCATTCATTCCGCCGATCGACAATCGCGAAGCTACCTTGAGGAAATAAATCAACTCCAGAAGCGAGTGTCAGCCGCGCGGCAATAAGTCATATTCCTTATCATGTCTTTGTGCAGAAGTTTCAATTCAAACAACGTCAGCCAATAGCAGTCGAACATCTGCCGCGGCGCGTGCGCCGATCTTCTTTGATAGATCAATTGCACTTGTGTGCGTCGCCTTGAAAGATTTTTTTGTGTACACACAAAACTATTAGACGCTAGCCATTCGGTTGTGTGTGTGTTCTTGGGAGATTTGGCAGATGGCACGTGCTCCGTGTTTCTTCTAATACATCTGTCGCTTCTTATGGCTTTTTTCACTGATTTTTTTCGCTAGGATCTCGGATTTTTTTCCTCTAGTTTTCTAAGACGGCATATGCCATTTGATGCGTAAGGTTCTTCTACAAGAAGGATGGATTTAATTTTTGGTTCACATCCACATGGCGTCGGGAAAAAAATAAATCGCCCATCGCAAGTGGTACCTGAGAATAGGTATCATCTGCTTCTAAATCTTTTATTTCTTGCAGAATGATGTTAATGTGTTTTGATTAAGGAAGCTGCAACAATTAAATATTACTTGCTGTGACGGTATAGATAAGCATCGCGATGTAAACCTGCACAACGTAGAGTTCTACATTCTGTTATTGAAACGTCTGAAGACTGCCAAAGCACTCTTAGCCAACGTAACAAACTACTGCATGAAACATTACAATTCTTTGAAAAGACTCGTATCGCACAATGGAACTTTAGTCAAATGTTTTTAAGGAAGAAAAGGTAAGAAAAATATTATAGTATTTTCTTTGCATATAGAACATTTGTGGAATTATTAAATGTCAAACAAATTAAACTCAGGTCTAATTTAACACTCTAGTCTTGATAATTTATCGTCAGTAGTCAATAATGTAATATTTTTCGTAAACAAAGGACATAGTTAATATTGTTGATGACCCATTTGTCATTCCACTGTTGGAATATGGGTCTCCTTTCATATTGAGAGGGTTAAGGCCATAGTTTACCACGCTGGCCAAGTGCGGGTTGGCAAACTTCACACACCTCAGAAATTATTATTATTATTTTTTTTAATTTATTAAATACATATTGGCTTTACTAAAATTATTACAATTATTACAATCAACATCCTAATTTCATTAAGAACTTAAACTTTACCATTATTCACTTTAATAAACTAAAATATAAATTATTCTGCTGGAGACCCTCACTCTATTTATATAAAAAAGTATTCTTTCGACTACGTCTAGTAAAATAGTAAAAAATAAGAAGCGACAAATTTAAATAAAGCGTACATAAGTTGCAATTCAGGGCGTATTTCGGTCAGAATACAAAAAGAAAACTATAAATTAATCACACCCCCGCGCCAGGAATCGTTTATATAATATCTGCACCACCCAATTAACTAAAAGATCGCGAACAAGGTCAAGCCATACAAGAAATTGCGCAACCAGCCCGACCTAAACAAAACAGGCACAAAAGCGGACAAAACGTTCCGGAACTTTGTCCATTATCTCCAGACTGTTCCACTTCTCCGAACGCCCTTCCCGTTGAAATACGATCCCAAGGTCACAGTGCACCTTCAATCACCAGCTTCAAGTATCCGAACGTACCGGAAACGGGATACAAAAAGCTCGCCGAATCTCATCTGTGCGTTTCCGCCGGATGCGGAACCGCCTGCTGCCGGGACGCGCAAAAACACGAAGACCACGCGAGTGCCTGCAGGTTGTACTACTGTCTAAGTGATTAGAATTGTTCCATATTGTTCTGTGTAGGAAATGAGAGATAACAGGAAATGATTGTATATTAAATCGAGATTTGCAATTTTTGGTTTCAAAGCGAAATTCTTATGATATTAATTAGAATAAAAGAGGCGAAATATGTTTGACAGGTCCACAGCCGGTGGAAATAAGTAATAGTGGTCTATATCTATAGGGAAAAGGCGTGAGAATATTATATGTATGTTTGCATGTATATATAAATGTATAATAATAAATAATCATAAGAGATGACATTTTTGAGGCCTAAAAATCACTATTTTAATAAATTGTAGTTTTAAATTATAACCAATATCTGGAGTTATAAAAATAAGTTTTAAATAATTAAGATATCCTTTCACCCAATGCATCACAAATTATGAAACTTCGTGAGAATGGAAGTATTTCTCTATTTGTAACTCAAAATAAATTTAAAAGATATGGCTTACAATAAAAAAATAATTAAATAACAACACAAGCCTGCTGTTTATGCATATCTATGAATTATATTTTATGGTCTAGAACGAGATCGAGGCGGGTTTTAAGCAAAATAAATACATTTAGTCCATCGCGCAGCCTCCGCGACCGTGAACTCTTAATGTTGTCATTAAAAATTTATTATTCTCTCAAGTTTTTTGGGCATCGACACTCGAAGCGACTTGAAGATACGCTAATCATAAATATTTAAAAGTAATCTATACATATAAATATAATTAAGCTATCTGTTTGTAATATCAAAATAATAGCTTTTGATTGGGTATACGTGTGAAAGTATATACGTGGTATGTATAAGAAAAACACAACTTTTTCAAATATTTGTCTACCTATTTGTTTCGGGTATTCTTTGAAATGGATGAACAGGTGTCGACGGGACTTTCATTGGAAGATAGAGCAGATATTATAAGGAGTAACTTAGGTTATTTTTATTTTAGAAAAAGTTTTAGAGTTCCGTACAAATATTAAAACCCCTAAAATGCAAGCTATCCACGCGAACGTCGCTCGTTTAATATGAAACGTAACATCGCACCTGTAATCCCCGAAAAGGTAGACAGAGGAGTGTAGTACACTCGCACGTTTCACCAGTTACGTTTACGTCCCATGGAATTGATGGTGAGCGTATTGCCATTCACTGGGCACAGATATATTCTATCATATTTAATTAATAATATATTTTTAATATAGTTTTTGTCAAATGGAAAGTTTTCTTTTAATTTTGCAGTCTTGATACTGAACCAGTTTTTAGAGAATCATAAACTCCCGCTGATATACAGTTTATGGGACACGAACTGATTTATGAACGATGTGAAATAAATTGACCAGGTGATAAAATTTGTCGACGACAACATTCATTATGTAACTTTATGTAAGTTTGTTTAAATAAACAAAAACACGTGGTTTCTAGGTTAAAGTCTTACGCCCTACGTGTCATTTCACAAAATTATCGGCTTTTTAATTTATCATCACTAATTACAACATGGAAGAAAAATATCGTTGAGGAAATATTACGCCTCAGAATTCTGTATAATATTCTCTCTCTAAAATGAGCAAAGTACCAACCCGTACTCGGCCAGCGTGGTCAACTTTGCCCTTAACCCTCAATAAAAAGACTCGTGTTCAGCGGCGCGGGCGGAACGTTACAAAGGGTCGATGATTATTATTATTCATTAGAAGCCATGCGATGTAGAAATTCTTCGATTTTATGATAATCTGCCATCATGGCATTCATAGCAGGTTTATTTATACACACGGTCGCTCGTTGGCTCTACGAATATCAGGTCAGTTGTATTTATGTATTAGAAGCAGTCGTAGTAACTGCCCGGTTGGTTTCGTTGTTGCACGTGTGACTGCTGATCGAGAGGTCTTAGGTTCCATCCCCTAAATTTCTCCGTACAGCTCGATCTCTGTATTTAGCGCGGTACATGGCAATAGACTCACCTTGGATTCCACAGCTCGTATAACATAACTCATGAAATATGAGTGTATACTATCTCTGCCTACCTCTTCGAGGAAATACTGGCGTGATGACACATAGCGTTGATGATGATACATAGCGTTTTTTGTTTAGTTTTTATTAGCACGAGAAATAAGATTCGCCTTGTTTACCAAACACTTTGCACCTGTTTTTGACAACTCTACAGAGTAAAGGGCACTCGTCTCATTTCGACTGGTCTGTGCAACACGGTGATAAAGGTGAACGCACACTAAATTAATCAGCAGTTATTATATTGTTTCATTAAAAAAAAATTGAAAAAGTGTGTGTTTTAAATGTAATTTTTTTACAACAGCATTTTTCAGTCAGTCAATCAAATACTGGAGTATTTTTAATATTTATTAATATTTTTTTCCATGACTGCGAAAATTCACTTTTCGAGACGGTTCTGCGGAAGGAGTTTTTATTAAGATATTTTATAGAATCTTAAGCGTAAATCTTAATTTTAAAGCAATTACACAGTCCCTAACTATGACTCTCAAAAATCTGAAGATCTCAAAGATCAGAGCGCGGAAGAATCAGTTGTCCAATTATATGCAAAGCCACTATAAATGGCCATTTAAACTAAGATGTAGATCTCGTAGCAGATGCACTAAAGTAGGTAAGTCACTTTATATCACATATTTTCATAAGGAAACGGATTTTTTAAAGTCATACCTTTGTCTCATCGCTAAATTGACTGAATTTATCTTAGCAATCGTATCCATACGTTGAATTTAAAAGGACCATTCGGCCAAACGTAAACTAAATGTTCTACTATTCACATATTTCATTCAAAAAATCTACCTTAAAACAGTCTCATTAAATCCAATGAAACATAACAGTATAAATGACGGCTATACAAAAATTAATTTAGTACAAACTATTACAGATCTGTAAATATAAAAGTATACACAAATCATTGCTCTCTGTCCACCCCCGAACTCGTAATTTTACGCGACGTACTAGTGTTGAAATAATCGTATTTGCCATCAAAGCCAGCAGCGCGTCAGTCCTTAAGGCTCTCAAAAAAAAACTCAAACTGACGTTGTCGGTAGGTGACCGCATGAATTAACATTAAATTCCAATATTGATAATGGAATGTGAGGCTGCAGTAACGGTAATCGTGACACGCGCTGGCCACTGCGCGAGTACATAGCTTCATTTATATACGTAACTCCTGCTGGTTCCGTACGTACATGCGGCAGCATACTCCTATGATCTGTTGTGGACATACTGTGTGTATCTATATGTTAATACTTCACAGAGATTTAATTTAAGTAAGTAGATTTATTCACATAAATCTTATTTAAGACCTGAATGTACTGGAGTGAAGAAGTAAAAGAATGTCCGATTTGGTTGATTTAATGAAAGTGAAAAAAATATAATAATCTCACAACATTTACACACACGGCAATATCATCCTAATCTGGGCAGAGAATGATACATTTATAGGTAAATTCATATAGATATATATATATTTATATAATTTTTTTAAGCTTCGGGACAGAAACGTGGTTTCCTCTAGCCCTGCGGGCCAGCCAAAGTCAAATGTCAGACCAGTTGCGTAGGAAGGCACAAGAAGAATAAGGACACAGGGAGTTCAAGCATAAAGTGTAATATACAAGACATACATTACCGAAACAGCCCTTAAAAATACACGAGCAAGTATGAAACATATACAATAGTAATTTAGGCAACATTGAAACGTGAGAACGCAAATCATTCCTATTAAATTCCAACATAATGGTATGTGATCGGCAGAGTAATGGAGACCGGTGCACACCTCACCCCATATACGGCCCCATCGTAAATATTGGAGACCTAATTCTTATTACCCACTATAACCTGGATAAGTACGAGCTGTATTAT
Source organism: Parelbella polyzona (assembly GCA_018244815.1). Lineage (NCBI taxonomy): Eukaryota > Metazoa > Arthropoda > Insecta > Lepidoptera > Hesperiidae > Parelbella > Parelbella polyzona. Next base: position 3,882 of record DWMF01000200.1, on the reverse strand, counting down.
TTATACTTCAGCGAACTCATTCTCTTTATATGTCGGTAAAGTTAAGGAGTCTATTAAGGAATTGGTTATAATTGTAGTTATAAAGATCCACGTCGAAATGAGATTACGAGTTAGCAGTAGCATGTTCTTTTAAAAGGGTGGCGTTTTATAGGTTTTTATTGGCGATTCAAGGCGTTGATGCCTACAGCAAACGGCAGAGTTAAAGACCCTTAGGATGTTTTGTCTTAGTGAAGAGATCTGAATCTAAAACTGGACGGGTCAGTTGAAAATTATTGTTGGTGCCTGCAGTCACTATAAGAGGCTGGTCAGAGACCGTCCATTTCACAAATCACAATGCGTAGTACCATCGCTATTTTTATCATGTATTAATTATTAATGTAAGAATTTATGTTACTATTCGAATAGTGAAATTGTCAGTTCACGTGTTTATTAAAGCCGACCACAGCAGTCCTTAAAAGTAGTTACGATTTTCTGGTCCGTGCGCGCGATTTTAATAAAAATGAGCTACAAAGATTTATCTTCAGGTATTAACATATAGAAGCAAGTTACTGTTAAGAATTATATAAGTAATGATTCTATACAAAATACGTGCCAAATACTATATACTTACGCCCCATGAGATATCGTTGAACTCATGAACGTGTAGAGCGTCATTTGCATAGTACTTATTTTTAATGTTAGTTTAACATTTGATTTCTGTTCGTAACATCAAGTGACCGAGCCGATCCAACTGCTAATAAATATTAAGCCCCTTATATACTGTTTGTACTAAACGAAAAAAAGTTTATTTTTTCAGTAATATCTATTAATAAATTTGTGTTATCTGTATTTTATGCTTATTGTGTTTTTTACTACATTTTTAATAGATTTATTGCAAATTAAGTTTTTAATATAAATCAGATATGTATATCTATCCAGTTTACGTCTATTAAGATGTATCCATTAAATAAGAAAATTTTATGCGATCAGTCAATCAGATACAATTTTTAGCTAATCATGGAAGTTATTTACTCCACATGCTGTGTGCATCGCTTGCATATATTAAGTTTTTCATGAAAATAGCCCATTGCTAACTACTTTGTTATCTTTATTATTATTTTATTGTTGTTTTTGACTTTACGTGGTGTGCAAAAAGTATTTTTGTATTGTATGCAATTTTATTTTTGAAATACCGCATTTAAATTAAACCCTTATTTATTATAGGGTCAATGGATAACCACCTTTACAAAGTGTACAGGGTTCGTAGTGTGAACTCAACGTGATAATGTCGAATGCATATAAATATTATACAATATTTGGGTCACAACACCACCTGCATTCTGCATTGATAGGTCCGTGCAACCTGCTTTGACACCATGTACCGAGTGTATATAATTATTATTATTAACCAACACCTGTCCGTCGCAGTATACGCTAATTAATTGGAAACAAATTAATTTAAAGTCATATCTTTAAACCTCCACATTTTCAAGTTCTCCTTAAGGCGCTCAAAAGGGTGTGAAGTTTGTCGATCCGCATTCGGAGAGCGTGGCGATCGAAGCAGCTTTTCGTTGATATGAGTTCGTTGAGGAATAAAAATTGTTATGAGACCAATGTTGTCCATATTGATGAAACTGCATTAGGTAGTCAAGTTTATTAATATATTATGTCGCCGTTAGTGTTTCACAATAAACAAAATTAAAATTGTCCAATAGACAAACATTATAATTGTAACTAATAGCGACATCTATTGGATTCATCGTGAACTAAATGAAAGAAAATTAATTTTATATATTCGATATTCCTTTTACGTAATTAATGTGCAAAGTTAAATAATTTGAAAGTTATACATATGATGCTAGGGTACGGTTAACTTTTACTTTATAAGTTAAGAATTTTAATTAACAAACTTTATAATTAGGAATAGAAAAATAAACATAATTAAATAATTATGTAGATTCGTGTTAAATTTTTTACTGCATCCACTCGTTACTTACCATTAGAAATGAGCGGCGAACATGTTTGTAACTCATAATGATCTTGTTCTTCCTGTTATTGAATTTCAAAACAAGAACCGCGGAAGGAACACTTACAACAGGCATTTTGAATTAAATATTCAAATCACTCCCATTGACGTCCAATTTAAAAAAGGAATTAAAAGAGCGGAAATGCGGCTGTTTTTTTTAGTATCACACGCAAAGCAGATTCATCGGTGGTCAACTACAATTCTACCAAATTAAAAACACAATAACAATTATCTATTAACAGATACAATGCAGCGGTCTGTAAATCGGTAGGGTTACCCGGCTTTTTATACCCTGGGCCAATCCCGCGTAGTACGTGACAGTGTTATGGTTAATTGGACTAAATTACACGGCGTGATTTTTTACCACACTGCCTTTTGAATTGAATGGTTTTTACGTCTTATGTGATTATTTATGCGTGCGGTAGGTTTTCCTTTTAAATTTTATTGTCATCCTAGCCAGCACAAATCGAAGGCACACACATCGCTTATCAATAATACGTCCAAATTAAATTTGAAACAATTATTCTAATAAGATCGGGCTATCGTAAAGATTCAGGGCCACATAATGATGTCTATAATGATCAATGGCCCTTCAACGGTCGTGATATAACAGAAAAAAAGAAATAAATTACCGCATCGTGATTCTACCACTTAATAATCGTAGTATACCCGGTATCTCACGACTACTTTAAAAATAAATGCCCATAAGAATATCGAGCGAACGATAGGTCCGTTCGAAAAAAGAACGCACTGATTTTTTTATCGAAAGCTGCGAACGGCCAGCAGGTGTAATCTACAATGGGGATTTGAAAAAAGAACTGGGAACAGGAGGCCTTTTTCCCACGCCCCTGTCGAAGATCATTTTTGGATTTCGAATACGTAACCCGTTCGATTTCTTTTGAAATTAAATACGAGACGTGTAACGTTGATTGAAACTGTATCGGAAATCAATAAATTAAAACTATATGAGCATTGAAATTATTCTTAGTTATATTTTTATTTTAAGATATTTTGACTGCTATCATTTCAAATATGGAAATGTTTATATTAAAACGAATTTAGCCAATCGCAATAACAATTTGTAAAATACGAACGGCTGAAGTACGCAGCACTCGTTTTGAAACAATATTATTTTCCCTACAATAAATATTTATTCAGACTGATACTTAATTGTTTTTCTTGTGACTTACATATAACTGTTATGTTTAGAATTCAGGATTCTAAAAATAGCTTTAAAGTGTCGAAGATACAATAAATCACACGAAATACCAAAATGTAAAACCAGGTGTTGGACAAATCGATACAATAAATGAGTATGTACCTATTTTTAATTAAATAATAACACACTGTTTAATTTCTTTAATGTACGATAACATTAAAGATCATTAAAAAAAAATATGTCAATTTTATTTTACTACCCTGAAACATTATTAGCACTAAAACCCTATATTTCCTACAACGATTGTTATAAAGGATTAAGTGTAAAGGCGAAAAAAATACTATAAACTAAACTAAAAAATTTTTAAATTCCTTAAGTGAGAATAAGGTTTACACGTTGAGGGTTCCATATATGTATATAAGATCTAATTTCAAATTTGTTCACAATAATATTGTATAAATGTATATAAGTTTTATTTATTTATAGTTGTATAACAAAAGGTTGTTACATATTGTCTCAAAACGATAAAATTATTTTTTAATCTATTGACCCACGCGTCTATCACTGAAAGCTTAACGCCATAATCTGTCATGCTAGCCAATTGCTATCCTTCACATTCCTTATTAAACGAATAATATCATAAGCAAAAGGAAAATTAAAAATAGCCACCTTCTATCATCATATCATATCATCATCATCATCATCATCATCATTATCA
>DWMF01000199.1:0-17193 GCA_018244815.1 Parelbella polyzona | reverse complement strand
TGGTCTGTCTTCCCTATTAGTATGTTAATATTTATGGATTGTAATGTTATAACATGTTTTTTTTTTAATCTATTTTAAATACAATAAAGGAAGGTAAAGAAAAGAACTCGATGCAAATGAAATATTGTAAATTATCAACCCACAACGTACGTTTTGTACGAGTATATAATGCGTGCGTATGTCCCATACCCAGATAATTATACAAAAGCAAACGAATAAAGAAGGTTCTTTTGTTATTATTTATTAATTATTTTTTGCGAGAATAGTACGTCCAATTATAGGTTAACGTTGTTATATGTTATTATATTCCACAGTATCAAAATGTACATACCTACCTCTTTAAATACTTACTTCCTATTCCGCAATTTTCTTTCGCACGTTAATTTAAAACTCATTTTGCCTACTGTCATGTTACTGGTAGCTTTCGAAATAATTATTGTCATAACCAATAACGATCGCAATCATGGTCTAAATTAACGAATTTTAATTGAGCTGTCTTGAACTGCGCTCTATGGAATAATATTAATTAATAATTTTGTTTATTAACTTGAACTCGTCCATCGATCTGTCATATTGTATGTAGTATCTAATAATAATAGTGTAATTGGGGGATATATATTTATAATAATATATTTATTATATATTATGTTTGTGCTTGAATCTTAACTTATAATGTGTGCAAAATTATCATTACTACAATAAAACAAACACAGACTGTTAGTATGTTATACCAATGATTTTCATTTAAAATTACTTACATAACAAATTATGATGTAGGCTCAAGTTAGTTTAAGAAGACAGTCTCTGACCATAAATTTGACACTGACTGTTTCCACTCTAACTTTAACTATACGGAAACAGCTTTGTTCCACATTAAGAATTTGTTTAATTTATTCAATTCTAGTTTGAAGTATCTGGGGGTGGGCAGACGCTATTATAAAAAAAAACGACATAAATCAGTTTTAATGTAGCAACAATAAATTATCTATGTTCTTTAATTACTAGAAAAATATTAATAATAATAATATTACTCTTCTCTCTCTATCTCTCTCTCTCGCTTCTATCCTCATATAAAACGTATACTTATCTGTAACTTAATAAGAACATGCTAATCTATTAAGTTATTGTTACCTTCAGTGTCGATAAATTAAAAAGAGAGGGGATTCCAAATCCAATTCGCAATCCAAAATTTGTATGAAGTCGCAGTCGATAATCATGTGTAACTTAACATAAGAACGAGTAGGTATGAAAAGACGGAATTCCTGTTGTCAGCGTATCGATAAATTATTGTGATAAAACGATTTTTTACATTATCTTATCGCAATAGTCTCAACGTTACTGTCAACATTTCAATTCGCAGTCAAAAATCACATTATCTGGGTGTTACTTAAGAAACAAAAAAGTAAATAAAAAAAATGGAAAAAAGAATAATTTCCTTGGATTTTAAGTCCCTTCAAGTTTCACCGTCTAACAAAGCGGCTTCTGATGGTAAAGTACATAATATATGTATATTTTATTAAAATATATATTTTTTATACTATCGTGTGTACTATCAAAATTTGGCCTATATAAAAACGGATAGTTTTAAAAAACTTATTTTGCAAAACGACTTACAAAACATTTTAAATTTAATTAAAAAAAAACTTAAATTGTTACTATGCCTGTTGTATGGAAATAGGCTCAACAAACACATAGGTATAACTGGTTAATTGTGAGAGTGTACTACACTTCTCTGACTACCCCATCGGGGACTACAGGCGTAATGTTACGTATTTATTCTTTTCTTATTTTTCATAACTTTACTGTTAATACTAATATTTTAAAAAATAAAATTTTATACAGTTTTGTAATTCATAATCTACCGATTACTATAAACACCTACTCTTTAGATTGATTAACATTTTACTTTTATAAGTATTTCCTATATTTATTAGTGTCATAATCATTTATTTATCATTTACTTTCCCGTTCTATTGTTGAACATGGATCTCTTCGCAGAACGAAAAGAATCAGATGTTAACATCATAAATAACTTAAAAGCGTTTACATCTAGGTCACATGATGTTTTCCTTTATCTTTATACGATAATATTTAATCTTTTTAAATGCTTGTGACTTGTATAATTAAACATAATATGTCAGATTATGAACCCCAGGATGTCAGAGAGGTAAGAGGATTGAACATGAACAGCGAGAGCACAGCATCACGAATTTTTATTTTTTAATTTTAAGTGTAAATAAACTACACTTATCAGAGATAAATAAAATTTTATTTGATGACTCGATGCCATCTTTAATTACTTTATTTATCATACTTAATTTATCTAGATTATAGCAATAATCTTTATAGATGCAGTATTGATAATACATTTTTCGACGTGATTTATATAATGCAGTTATGTGCGTCGTAAATTTTACTGTCTATTGTGTTCATATCAATCCACGCCCTACTAACCGAATCTTGTACGAGCAAGATATTGGAAATTTATTAATTATCAAGTGGACACTGTTTTGATTTATTTATACCCAATGTAAGTTATGTCACAAATGTACAATGATTGTGCTTCTCAAATAAAAATACAATATATAAATAAACATATTGGCGTCGTAGACTATGGCCTGAATTCTCATTCTAATAGAAAACTTGTATAGGTACCAGAGTCAAACAATAAAAAGGGTTATTTGTTAATGAGAAATTACATTGAATTTACTATAATTAACGTATTAATGAACGAGACTATCGACCCGTTTATTAATACGTTAATTATAGTACAGTACGTTACATTAATACGACACGAATAGTATTGACACGAATAAATTGATATATTTTTTTTATATTGTTATTGACACTAATAAATTGATAAATTTATTCGTGTCAATAAGAGTATTTAAAAAAAAACGAGTACCTGCAGCAATATAATATTTTAATTAAATATTTATTGCATAAGTATGTAAAAACATTTGGACATTTATTGATAAATTTAATTTTCTCCATTGAATTGTAATTTTGTAATTATTTGAAAAATATTTAATAATTTATTTTTATGTTACCAGATGCATAATAATGAAGTTTTATCCTCGGGGATAGGAATGCATTATAATAGAATTGAAAGATAGTTTAGTTTCTAGTAGAGATATGATACAGACTTATAACGGTCTTAGTCAAATTTCCTAACTTATACAGTAATTACTACTAAATAAGCCGACCGTCTAGTTGTAGACCAACTAGTCAGATAGCCCTGGTTTTATCATGACTACCAGGTCGAATAACATACTTACTTATGCACGTACATATATATCTACCGATGTTCTCTCTTGCTAGTAGCTTAAACTATTTTTTTTTAATTCAATTATTTTAATTTTTAACAGCCGAACACATCTCTAAGTTGCGGTCATCGCAGTCGCCTATTTCGATCTCAATCCGGAAATGTCCAACATGGTCAACTCTGGAACCTTTGAAGTTCAGAAGCTACTGGGACAATCAGGGAAACGCCGTGCTGTCCAACACGGGAACAACAGGTAACTCATACATATGTGATTTATTAATATTTTCGTCTGTACGTCTGTTGTACTATCCTGCAAAAGATTGCCATTCTATGGTTCGTTTTGTTCCGGTTTCGTATAAATAGAGCAATAATTCTGATTATCCAATTTTCTTCATAATTTAATTTGAAATGTATTATCCTGGTATTTATGTCTTAACAAGTTGATATATGCAAGCTGTGCCTTGTGAATATAAAAAATAACTTTATTAATCCGGCAGTTGGAATACAGCTTATTTTATATTTCGACTCTACATAAAGTGGTTCGCTATTTAAGTTCCTATGTAGCTAGTTTCTTAGCAAGTCTTCCCACCGGGCGAGATCGCGGTCAAACGCTAGCCTATCATATGCCAAAAAATAATTTACGTCACAATCAAATACACGGTCGGCGTTATAGGCAGTAATAATCAAAAAAGTACTTGCACTTAGTTTCTTCGTTCGAAAACTTCGAAACAACACTGGTATGATCTAAAAAGTACTTGGAAAAGTCACGAAATGGTTTTCGGGTTTTACGTAACATTCGTAAGTAGATAAAATTTCAAGTGTATGAGGCTAAGCACACGTGCTCTGTAATCTCTCAAGGACATAGTTTTCGTTTCCGACATAATCCGCGGCTGTCGTCGATAAAAACACGAAATATTAATCGGTAACGCCGAAAAGATGTAATACTGTAATACTGATGACTGAAAACAAAAATGTGCGGACAAGTGGGAAAAAATTACTTCCACGATAAGGGAATGATTAAAAATTTTTATACACATTTATTTATTTATGATTAAAATTTTTTTATACACATAACAAAAATAAATTCTCAGCTATTCAATGTAATAGCTATATCCAAACATATCATAATGTTATAAAGACAGATATGTAGTACCTATTCATTTCAAAGTGAGTCTCCAAATTTAACAACAGTTTAATTTATCAGTCGCCAGTCACCATGTACATTACTAGTGCAGTGGTTGTGTGTGTAAACACGATTAAAATGGAGTTTCCTTCCATTTTACCAGACTCGCAAGGAGGCGAACCAGGCCATATTTCCCTGTAATGAAAGCGTGCATCAACACTTATACATTGAAAAGCATATAAAGTACCTTGTATTATATAGACAACGATGTACCCACAAACATACAAATACATAGACAAATTGATTTGTAATATTTTTATATCCAAGTAGCATACGATAGCAGCTTACAATTTTGTCAATGCTTATCTCTTCAAGGGGCTCAAAAAATACATATATGCCCATATGTACGAGTACATTAAGCAGGATTTGTAAGCAATGAAATAAATAATGTACATAACATAATGTATTGTCGTTTTTGATGTTGAACCTGGGAAAGAGGCGGACGGGCCCCCTGATGGTGGTAAGTGTTCACCGTCGCTTATGGGTATTTGCAATATCAAAGTTTTGAAGCCGATAACATATCGCTGTTAGGTACATCATTTGGATTTTTGTTTAAATGTTAATGGGGTTTTTTTAAACTCAAAGGGGTTTTTTTTTAAAGTCTGTTGCATTATCTACGCTCCAGTTTAAGCCGCAATAAATGTAGCATAGATGTATAATAATACAGTCTAAACACTGAAAACGACATAACTACAGTATGTCTTGTTTTAAATGAACTGTTTTCTCATTCTACAGCCTATTACACCTTCGACACGTCCACAAGACCTCGTCTCAGCGGCGGTCCTCTGATCGGAGATTACATTTTCGAACAGATGCACTTCCATTGGTCTTTCGATGATTATACGGGCTGCGAACATATTGTTGATGGTTATGGGTGAGTTTTTTTATAAGATTTTTGATACATTTTGCGTAAAATGGTAGATATGTAAATTACTGTTACTGAATATAAACGATATACGCGTGTACAAACGGTAGTGGACATGAAATTTAAATTGTAGACAATAATAAGAACATTTAATAAATCTATAAGTATATTTTTCACCTAATATGCACGTCTAACTCTACGTGATTTAATTAAATAACCTATATTTTAACCTTAGTATAAATGAAATCAAATATGAATTATGTATAGTAGTATGCAACATATATTTCAAATATGAAAAAAAATCTGTTGAAAATGCAAATTGTCGGCTATAAATCACGTGTTAACTAATTTGTATTACAGTAGTAATATTTTTCTACAGATAAAAAACCGGAGTTAAATTAATTTACTTCCTACCGCAGCATGATTCTACTGCAATATCATTAAAATTTTATTATATCATTAATCATTAATTCATTATCATATAAATGCTATTGCAGTATTACTACTGTAAATGCTATTGCAGTAGTAATACTGCAATAGCATTTATATGATGACTTGCTTACAGAAATGTGTAGAAGAGTTTTTTGCCTATCTCTTTAGTATTCCATTGTTTCCTTTAATAACTCTGATATCACGAAGACGATCGAGCCCTAAAAATAAACGACTAAATTATCCACAGTAGATCCAATTCATCGGCTGTGACAGTTCAGTGACTTTGTCAGAGTCGGCACTTTTATTAAAGTCTTAATACTTCACGGCGAATCTTGACAGGTCTTGATGAAAAATGGTCTGGCATTTTTCAACTCCATTTACTATTATCAAACAAAGTTTATAATCTTTTTATGCCAGATCTTGATTGAGAAAGGATCTTGAGTTTTATTCCGTTAACAATGAAGAAAATAACGAACTTTGTCTTTCAGTTACGCTGCCGAATGCCACCTAGTGCATTACAACAGCAAGTACCCGTCTCTAGACGCAGCCCTCGCTCACCCAGATGGATTAGCTGTAGTGGGATTCCTAATGGAAGCTGTCGATGCTCCCAATCCAGGATTCGATAAACTCGTTCAAGGGTTCGAAAAGATTAGAAAGAGAGATCAAGCTGTAGAGCTGTCACCTGGTAAGAATTCTTTGGTTTTGTACTACCCCTTAAGTGTCTGCGTATATTCCTTTGCGTTCCTGGATGACGGTGTATTGACAACAGAGAGTTTCAACATCACTGTCGACATTGTCAATTTTTTACCGTGTTGGTGATACTGGTGGTCATTGGTCATACTGATGCTCTAATAGACGAGGGTAGGTAATTGTGGTAACTTGCTAAGTTGGCCACATGCGGTTCGTTGAAGTGTAAAATGCGTAGGTTTCCACAGAACATTTTCTTTCATTGTATTGATAAGCGACATTTTGGTAAGGTTTCATTAAATTCTTTCGTCGAAGAAGCAGATTCAGGACAGCATATCCATGTAACTTTTACGATCAAATAGATGTATCCCTCCGTATTATAATATACTGAATGCAGTTTTCTGCATCTCTATTATCATTTCTATTCCTATTATTAGATATTCTTTACGATGGCCTAACAACATAAATTTCCATATACATGTCTACAAAGTTACGTTAATATCTTGGTGTACTTACGGTGTTTTTTTTAGTGATATGATTTCATCCGTTTCAATGATGATAGATATTTAAGACTGTTGTAATAGAGATTTAAAAGTAGTTCATGGGACACTAAATATACAAACGATACGTTTACGTATATTTTACGGGAACACCATGCCCGGAGAGGGATAAGCAGAGGAGTGTAGTACGCTTCCGCGTTTCACTAGTTACCTTGAAGTCTCGCTAGGAAATAGGGTGTGAGATCTATAGGATTTAATTAAGTTATTTTATAACATAACATTCCTATTTATATTACTCAAAAAATATTTTATTAGCAGAAGCATAGGAAACAATTTTGAATATTGTTGGTGCCTGTGTCCAAGTTCTAGCATTAGTATCAAAATTCGGGATTTGTATATTGGAGCCGATATATTGACATTCCTAAACGGTAAACCAAACTGTACGGCGGCATCAAAGCGAGGATCGTTGTTTCAGGTCCCTTGTCCCTTTGGCTTTACATTGTGTCTTTACTTTTTTGTTCAAATAAATAATATATTTTCACTAACCTTATTAACTGTCCTTCAATGGCAACAATTATTATAGCATATCTTACTTGAGGTCTGACTTAGCATTCCATGTCTGCTGGATGAACATTTCATGTGATAGTTGCTGTCCATGACCTTACCATGAGCTTAGCATCGCGCGGATGTCGAAGTATTAGCACTCAATTCTTCATCCATGATCTCGCTATATCAGGGATCGAATTAAAAGTACTGGGAAAGATGACCTAGGAGTCGTATTCCATTTTCAAATTATTACCGTATTATTTTTAAATTAAATTAATTAGCTTCGTCTGTTTTGATGGAAAAACAAAAATCCACCAGACAAAGACAGATACTCGTACATATACGAAGATCTAGTTAAATTTTGTAATAGGATACCTTAGAAATTGAATATACTGAGTTACCACAACGATAACGTTTCAATTCATTTCTTTTGACAGTCAGTAAACGGTGTCGTTTATAGTGTTTCCTTTTTGCTACCAAATAAATTGGAACAGATTCTTATAAAGAAAGGGGCAAAACAAGTCGATGTCATTGTTGGATATGAGGCTTGATATTGCCCCAATTCTAGTTTACTGGCTGTTCTCGTATTTATTACTAGATATTTCTATTATTATCTCCGCGGCAATAAAGAGTTTGTTGCGGGTTTTACGAAATTTTGAGGCCTCCATATACAATTAGAACTCGATTATTTTCATCGTAATTATTTAACTAATAAAGTTATTTTCAAAGCTTTTGAGCTGTTTATCAATATTGTACTGAAACAAAGGGTACACAGTAAATAAAACAGTTAATAAAATAGCTCTGATAATTTGCAGTTATTAATTATTAAAAATATTTCAGAATCCCTCGCTTTCATGGACAGAGATGACTTGAAGGTTGGTAACTACGTCACCTACAAAGGCTCCCTGACGACGCCTCCCTTCACCGAATGCGTTACATGGATCCTGTATGAGAAGCCAGTACAAATAGGCAATGAACAGGTAATTTAAAAAAACAAGGTCTTGAAGAAATCAAAAAAATATTTAATATGTTATATCTTCTGTATATCTTAGCGTCAATTTTACTTGCAGTGTCAATGAAATATTTTATTAAATAAATAACGACGATCAGAACTATTTACCAATTCAACGTCATTGCTCATTGGTACTCTTTTTTTGAAATCCTTTTTAAAAATACAAAATGACTTTTCAAACTTTCCAAAGTTTTTACCGAGTGTGTCACCTGCCTGTGTATCAGGACAGCTGTCCTCTTGATTTTTAATCAAGACAATTAATGTGAAATGTTCGCTATGTTTCTTTCACGATGTCTGGACACAGGGCCGGTTAAAAGCAAGTCACCGACCTTTATTAGATGTGAATGATCTATCCCACTCCCTTGCTATTAATGATCAATCATAGTTGTATTAGCTTTTGGCTTTTGCTCATTCCTATTCTATAACATACATAATATGTATATTCCCCCTTTCATTTCCCTTTTGTACTCTTACTTTTGTTTGCTAACGATTCGAAGGTGACGATAGATTTAGTGTAACTAACAATTTCCTCAAGAATTATGAGCCATTATGGTATATTAGAAAAAAGTTCATCTACGTATAATCCTTTTTATTGTGAAAAATTGTAATCAATTTTAAAAGAAACTTAGTAACATCAATAAGGCCCTGAACGGGGTTCACAGCGTAGTTTTCTATTCCATTCCCGAGTCCCTCACAAAGAAGCCAGCATTAAATTTAGAAAGGACAATAACCCGTAAGTATCCTTTAATGGCGCTTAACTTTCGACGGACCGCACTTACCGGGTATCTTGCCTTTTATCATTTGGGTAATTGGATTCATCAGTCAAGAAGAAACGTTCCCGTATTACCTACATAGGTGCATATCGTGAAAAATCTTTTAGCACTGCACAAGAAGCGATGGCAACTATGATTTCTTTTCATTTTCGTATATTGAGGGCATACTAATTAGGAACTTCCGGTCCTTATGAGAACACCATGGAATTGTTTAATCTAAACCCAGGTTTTGTCTTTAATCTGTTACTCTGCATTTCGGGACAACACTAGGAATAAACTTTAGATGTTTTTTTAAATTGTGGAGAGATATTTACGCTCAGTAATAAGCCATGCAAAAGTTGACAAAACAGGATGACGTCAAATTTGTTGTCCTTTATCCGCGATTTTCTTGATGTACTTTCTTCCTGTACCTGTACACATCCATTGTGATCAACGTCACGATTTATTTACTGGACCAGATTCGTTGCTATCGGTAGACTGTTCTAGAATAGAGTGAAAATGGATTTTTTTTATCTTCGTTTACCTTTGTTATCCGGCGGACGAAGACATTTGCACGCTCGTCTCGAACGTTGATTGCTTTCCGTATGTCGGTGTAACGCCTACACTCAAATTGGGTATTCACTACAAATAATAAGAAGTCTACAGAGAGAGTATTAATTAATTATATTTATGAAGTCGTCATGAATAACTTTGTTTATTTTAATGTTATTATTGCAGTTTTAAGTATTTATCTGTATTCATAATAAAACTGTAATGGATCGATTTGTGTACTAATTCTGTACTAGTTCTCTAATCCCCGAAGAGATAGGTAGAGGAGTGTAGTAAACTCCCACGATCCATCAGTTACGTTTAAGTCCCATGAAATAGGTGGTGAGCCTATTGCCATACACCAGGCACAATTCCAGACTCCGAGTTACTACCAGAAATTCTAAAATAGAAAAATCTAATAGCAACCGATCCGGGATTCACAGTCGCGCTTGCAACCACTCGTCGACCAACGAGTCAGTCTAAGAAAAGATATTTTTTAAAACTAGTATTAGAAACCTTTATTAACCCAATAGAACTCAAAACTATAATTTTTTGGATTTTTGTCTGACGTTAAATACTATGTTGGCCGATATTTATACATGATTTATAAAACTGATGATGCTGAATGGCGGAAAAATACGTCATGAGCTCAATCATGCATGTGTAATCGACTTAACCTACAAATTAAATAAAAATAAAGATTAACTTATAATACGTTACTGTTATAAGTTCATTCCTAACGTAGAGAACCTTCTAGCAGATTGAAAGTCTATAAAAATTGGTTGCCACTCATTCGGACTATTTTTTTTACAGCTGAACCTTTTAAGGCAATTGGAGGGTGCGGACAGCGTGCCAATTGATAGAAACGTGCGTCCCACACAGAAACATCCGCCTGGACACTCCGTTATCTATGTTAAACAAGTCAAGTCCAAGTTATAAACCGTAAGAAAAACGGTCTTATTTTAATGTACACATTTTTTAACGAGGCAAGGTGCATTTAATTATTGTCTATTACCGTCTATAAAAAATTGTGGCTTACAAATTGCCTAACATTACGAATCAGTGTTGTAATAACATAAAATTTAATTGCAATAACTTGTAAATGTTAATTTTATAACAGAGTAATAATAAGACAAACAATGAAGAAAGCTTTGTTTTAATTTTATACAATAAAGTTAATATTATGTTATTGGAGATTGTTTTAAAATGCTCGATAATTTATATTAGACATAAAATAAAATATTTATTTATTATTTTTCAGTTATGATTGTATTGGATTATTTTACTGTTTAGATATAATAAACATATTTAAGTATTACATTTCTTTCATTAAAGGGCATCCGGTATTTAATTCCAACTTGATTTTTCATATGGTAACTGTTCACCTGGTGTACAGAAAAGCCCTAGCCGTAAGCGTAGCACTGAAATAACATTTCCATTTGACATACATATGTAGGTACATATGTATGTCAAATGTCACACCTACATATCTATAAACATACAAAAATGTCCCTTATGGGATTAACAGAAAGCGTAACGTGATTCTTCTTCATTCATTACTCTTTTAATACAGACACGCCGAATTCAGTTTTACCACGTGTAGTAGTATATGAGATACAATTACTTGAAAAGTGGTATTTTCTTCGACATAATTACTATAACCTGAACTTCTGTATTTTCCAAAATTCTACCCTTAAGAAGATCAAAGAGAATGCAATTGTTAACATATATGAGTAATATGTATATATTTTATAAACGAAGAATTTGACTGACTAAGTCTAAATGCCTAAATTTCGCACGAAAAACCTACCCCTATTCGCTCGTGAGCATCTACTGAGAAGTTACTGTTGAGCAGAAGTGACTGAAAAAAAAAACTTTCAAATTATTATGAGTGTGGAAATGATCAAGCAAAACACAAGAATTAAAATGCAAAAATAAGAAATGACACTACTTGTTCAATAAAGTACTTTTATTTTAACAACGACAAAAGTCAAACGCAATCCATCTATTGAGATCTAAACTGCTTAATACACCGGCACACGTTTCAACTGTTGTGGCAACGTGTTCATATGCGTGAAGATAAAAGGTATTCCGAATCGTATCCATTGTGAGAGGATCTACTGACGTTGTAGAATGTATCGTTATCTTGGACACTGACGGAGCTTCATTTTCACTCCGTTGAATATCGACTCCCATTGTCTTTGAAATTTTGAAATAGTCCTCATCAAATTTATCTGCTAATTGACCTAGAAATATCGTCACCGCTCTATATTTCTGCCTCAATAAATCCTCCCCTTCAAACCAGGGTTTGATAAGATGGGCATGAGATATTTTCAAAATATCGTAATATTTCATTCTTTCTTCATATTGTCTACCCATCATTTTTCCTCTCCAACTTGTGATTGATAAATCCCATAACTCGCCTGGAACCATGTCAGTGTAGTACTCTTTCATTTTAGCTACTTCCGTTTGATGATAGAAACAAACAGGATTTTTCATTACGAGCATTTCGGCTTCCAAAAACAAATGCTTATAAGGATATGTTTGAGGTTTAATTGCAGTTGCTTTTTCTAAAGCATCATGTATTATCGTTCTTACGATGTTTTTTATTGCTTTTCTGTTAATTCTACCTCTTAGAAATTCGACTCTATTATTAATTCTGTCAATATTTTCGACTGCATCACCTTGAAGATTAACAAGTAATTTTTCGCCTAAAGTATCAAAAAAACAAATATTACACGTATTAAATTCCCAAGTCTCACTGTATATACCAGGCTTATTTGAGATAAAATTGAAAAGAATCTCCTTTTTCTGACCAGGCGACAATACATCTTCGTTTTTGTTAAAATAGAAAACTTGCTCGTAAATATCTTCTGATATGAACGGAATTGCACGTCTTACTTTCTTCCAACAATAACGCAAAGCAACGGTTCCAAGATTTTGAAGAAAAAGTTTGCTCCTTCCTATTCGGTTCATCGATGTATTAAAATAATATGACCAAGAAGTACAATACTCATGCCAAGATTCATTTTGAATTTCTCGTAGGTATGATACAGTTTGTCCAGGTATGTCTTTAATAAAAACTGTATTATTTATTCTAAAAGCGAAAACATTTTCCGGTAAATATGAAAGGTCATTAATTTTTGTTTCAATTATTTCGGGCACTGGCGGAATCTTTTTAGATCTAGGCTTAGGTTTATTACCTTTGACCATTAATTCATTAATTTCAGGTCTGAAACAAGAATGTAAATATTTATAGACAAATAAAAAACATAAAAAAGTAAAACACTGAAATTTATTTTAATACCTGTGTGGATCGATTTTCTTAATTGAATCTATAAGTTCATTTTCACGCTTATTTCTGTAGTCTTCATAATTACTATCAAGCAGACGACATTGTTTTCGTTGTACAGTGCCAGTAAGTCCCTTTTCCATTTCTTGTATATACTGCGGCACTCCAACGTGTTCGGTCAGACGTGGTCGACCTTTTTCTGCGCGTGTTCTATGCACCTCGTATACCGGTTCACAATACGATTTCTGTTTTAACCTTTGTGGTTGTTCCCATAAAAAGCCTCTAATTGTAGGTTTTACTGGTATCTGTGCGTGTTCAAGGACAGTCTTCCTTTCCTTATCTTCTCTTACTTTTTCCAGTAAATTCATTGTTAAGTCTGCTGGTGTCCTACCAGTTCTTTCAGATAAATGCGTAGTTTCTTCTTTTCTTATCTGAATCCATTTTTCCCAGTGTATCAATTCACGGTCTGGTGTAAGTGTATCGTTCTTAATGACCGACCGTGATTTGTCTCCAGAATCCATACTTAAGCAATTGTATATTTTCTACTATTATATTTATTTTAAACAACCAACTGGTGGGAAATTATAACATAATGACAGTGACGCAAAAAACTTTTTAACAAAATCATTTATATTTGTGCAGCAACATCATTTAACCAATTTATATATGTACGTTTATTTAACTAATGAATAGTAAAGAACGAACAAAATTAAAAAATTAAAAATACACCCATCAACAATTTTTAAATCTCCGTAAGTAAAATTGATCAATAAATATTTTTAAACCAAATTTAATTTGACAGACTATTGTATTGAGACTTGTCAAAATGAACTAGTTCAAAGATAAATTTTCGGTGCTATCATGAAACAATAATATTTGAAACATCTAAATTCTTGTACAAACAATCATAATGCCCTTAGTACCAACAGTACAAGAAGGTGAAATAACTGAAAGGGCTTTAAATTTAAAATTAAAATTTGAAAGATAGTTTCATTTAGCCTTCTTTAACTATGTACAATGTATGGTTATTTATTTTAAGAGGAAGAAGAAGCGCCCAAGGAAGAAGACAAAATTATACCACCTTTTGGAACTGTGGAATGGATTCAATATTTAAATGAAATTGAGGGAGAATATCCAACGCCGATAGATGTGTCTATTACTGGTTCAGTGCCATACTTTTGTCCTGAGCTTAATTGGTACAATTTTGATGTCTATCCACATAAAATCAAAATGACTAACACGGGATATAGTTGTAAGTACAGCCTTTTAAGGCTACCGTTTCTTAACATTCTGAAGTTCTTTAATAAGACAGTTGATATAGCAACTAACATAGCATAGTACTTGTATTTAATTTATTTGAATTATTATCAAGCAAACGTAAATAAAAACGAACCAAAAACGAATGTTTGCAGAAATACTAATGCAATAAAGCTGAAAGTGTTTTCTTCGGTTAATCGCGCTAAGTGTATAATGTCTATATCACTAACTAACTTTGATTAAGTACTGTAAATTATGTAATTGTTACTATTTTTGGGTTTTACGTGCAACCTCTTCGCTGAATATAGGTACATATTTAGTTACAGCGGAATAAACACGTACAAAGAACATCGCAAGCGTCTCAAGTGCGGAAGGGTAACTCAGTGGGCGCTGCGGCAGTATAGTGGTCGCTTCTTTGATTTCGTTCTATAGAACGCCATACATTTTTGTCTCACAGGACTCTTTCCGCTTGCTATATAGAGTTCGTAAGAGAGTAGAATGTGCTAGTCGTAATCGTTACCTTGGTATAGTAATTTATTCACAACATTTTCAGTATTTATTGGTGCAAAATGGAGAACAGAGAGACCTTTTTTAGAAGGTGGTCCATTTTTAGAAAAACATATATTCTCTCAGATACATTTTCACTGGGGCGCGAATATGATGGAAGGAAGCGAGCACACAGTGGATAAACGACGTTATCCCGGAGAAATGCAGGTTTTTATTGTTACCTATAGGTTTTTATTATTTTTATAAATAGCATGTTCCAATGGTCCTTAATTAAATTTCAAAAGATTGGTTAACGTGTAATTTATTCAGCTATGCATCGTGAAAAAGTTTATCTTTTTACGATGAGAATTGTACTACCTAAAATTTATGACACTTAGCCAACGTGTGGTGTAAGATATAAAGAGGACTCATGACGCATTGCGCTGTAGATTAGATGATAAAATCACTCCAATTAATACAAAACTGATTTATGCGCAAGGTGACAGTGGCTCCCTCTTATAAATGCGCAGTATAGATTTGCAGTTAACGATTATATCCCAGGTCTTGAAGAAGCAAGCAGAGTGCTACTTTCGCAAACGTTTTACAGCAGTTAATATAGTAAAAAAAATTTTTCTATATGGGTGAACGGATGCATACTAACAGATATCAATCTGCCAAATGTTACCAAACTTAAATTTTCTGTAAAACATATGCTGCCTCATATTCCGTGTACAAATTTTTTAGGTAACCTTCTTTAGATCAGAATATATGACACAAGAAGAAGCCTTGCGACATCCTGATGGCGTTGTCATGATTTGCTATTTAATCAAGGTACTTGCTCTAATTTTAGGCTCCTTTCGGTCATATTATATCTCTAATTTTATTTTTAAGTTAAATATCATTACGCATTCATTCATATTTGAATTACAAATGTTTCTAGTCTATGTTAAACCTTGTTATTGCGGATGTATAAAATTAATTTTAAACTAAAATTAATACAGTTGGATGAATACAATCAGATTTACGTACATTTGCCTATTGACATGACAATTTTTAATGTTACAATATTTCTAGTATGGCGTAAATCCAGATGATCGACTTAAGTGGGTAATTGAAGGTTTTCCTCGGGTCCGAGAAGCCCAGACTCATACTCGTATTGGCCCTTATCCTTTATCACGTTTGTTGCCAATGTTCTACGAAGACTACTTTCTATACTGGGGGAAGCTTACAAATGTGGATGGTGAGAGTTTCATAGTGAGATGGCTGGTCCCCAGGATAACTCTGTTTGCATCATTGGAACAGGTAAACAAATTGAAATTTAACCACAGATTTATATTCTGCGAAAAAATTGAATAAATGAACTAAGATAAAGTAAAGGAATCTCATATTTTAGACTTCAATACTCTCATTGAAAAAGACACAAAAAAAATAACGAACAGTTTCTATTTAGAAAATTTTTTTCGTAGCGTGTTTAGCTGATTCGTGTTAGGATTCAGTCAATAATATTTGTACAAAACCCCTGTCAGCTTTAATCATTAAGGCAGTTAGGCTCTTACATCCTCCAGTAATAAAAATGTCCAAATTTGAATGTAATTCTGCTAAGAATCATTCGGCTTTGTCTATTAAATAAAGTCATAGAACTCGCAACATAATATTTACATGTATCTACAGTCCATATAATATCTATATACTTAACTGTTATAGTATTAAAGGTCTACATTAATAATTAACGGATCTTCCCGTATTAAATCACTAGAGTTTATAATAATAGCCGTTACATAATTCATTGCTATGATTTGTAACTTACCTAATATGGACACTAACGTATCGACGACGTCAATGTCAGATTTAATAAATTTGAACTAAGACTACGGGATCTATAATGTGATGTTACGTTAAACATTATAGTATATAATTATTATACTAAATCACACTATTTTTTTATTATACATTCGTGTATTACTTTGAGAAAAATTTTTGATAATTTTCAATCATGATATCAAGTACCAAGGGTACTCATATCTACTCACTGTAGTCGATTTCCTCAGATGAAAGAATTTCGCAAGCTTTTGGATCCGTGGGACGAACCGAATCTCGGCAACTTCCGACCATTACAAGACCGTGAAGATAGGCACGTTCTCTACATCAACCCTCACTGGAGTCAATATAATTCGTTGCTGCCAATACCTAGGGTTCCAGAGCAGTCGATATCTGTTCTGTCTATGGCTTATCAAATGAATCCCTGGATGCTACCACCACAAAATGCTAATATGTTAACATCGGAAGAAGAAGATAACGAAGAACAGAAAGAAGATCGAGACAAGAAAGATTGACCAATGGTTAGATTTACCTTATGCAATAAAAATA